>JAUMJJ010000153.1:3000000-3190000 GCA_033556795.1 Tapera naevia | reverse complement strand
CACAGCTGTCCAAAACAGAGCAAAGAAAGGAAAGTTGCTCTGGTCCCAAACTTCACCGAATCCTCCAGGAGCATATAAGAACCAGCTCTAACTCAGGAGGCCTTTTAAGGGAAAAGCCTCTCCACCTGAACCAAATTAGTGACCAGAGATGTGGCACAGATTTAACAAACACAATTACTACTTTCAGGTGGTTTTGAACCAGACCTACTCTTTTAAAACCAAGTCTAGCATCCTACTTATGATGGGTAAAGATAAATTACTCCTAAACATAATATGTTGGTGGTTTTCTGAAAGTTCAGTTATCAGTAAGATAGCCAAGCTTGATTTAAATTATGTAAGTTAACTGCACATACCTTATCAAGCCACTAAATGGTCAATTATCCTTTTTAAAAACCTGTCCAGATTAAAAGATACATTCTATACTCTAGTCACTGAGATACAGCGCTCAGAAGTGTATCAATAACAATTATATATAACATGCTTTACATAAGCATATTGTCTTACCATCACATGCAGCTATGTGTTATGTGTAGTCACGTGGCTAAAACGTCAAGGCTGAAAAGTCTAATAAAGCTATCACAGAGAAGCTAAAAATAAAAGCAGATGCTAGACATGAAAGAAAAGGCTACAGACACAACCATTGCTTACATCAGCTGAATTACACCCCTTCCTACTGCAGAAGTAACTGTGAACACTGCTGTAACATTATCAGTCAGGCTCTGATTGCACCATCCGTGAATCCTAAGCATATACATAAAGAAAGTCAGCTGGGGTCCAGAGCCTTTAAGTTACAGAGGAGGGGGAAAGCAAACACAGTAAAGCTCTGCCGCTTGAGACATTCGGAGATCAACACACGTAGATCTTGTCACCTACATTTCTCTGAGCAGAAACTTAGAAGAAAACCCCAGGATAGGAATCTTATAAAGCCACATGTTAAGAAACACCACCTTACTCAATGAACTGTCCAACGAGACCAAAACCAGTGGGAGCTGCAGAGGTACCAAGCAGCCGATGAGTGCCGAGAGGAGCCGATTAATGCCGAGCGGCACCGTGGGGAAAGGGGGACCGCGGGGAAAGCAGTGCCGACTCTCAGTGCTGCCGCCCGGTGGGCGCACAGCGGTATTGCAGCCCGGGTATCGCCCGGGGGCCGTACTCCTCCCTCCTCCCAGCTCTCTGCTGCCGCCCTGTGGTCGAAAATCGGAACTGCATCTCGGACGCTGCCACTCGGTTCCTCTCCTTTCCCTTCGGCTCCTCTCGGCTTAATTCGGCACCTCTGAGCTGCTCTCGCCTCAACACGGCTCGTCTTTGCTCCTTCCGGCTCGGCTCGGCACCGCTCGGCTATTGTCGGCGCCTCTCGGCTACTCCACACGACTCGACTTGGGTCGGATCGGGTCGGCTTCGCTCGGCTCGGTTACGAACCGAGAAAACGGAGAGCAGACGCGCGGAGGCGGGAGTAGCCGAGAGAAGCCAAATAGAGGCGAGAAATACCGAGCGGCGACGAGGAATGCCGAGCTGTGTCGGGAAATACACTGAGTTGTGCGGGGAAATGCCGAGCGGAGCCGGGAAAGGCGGAGCCGAGAACTGCCGAGCGGAGCCGAGAACTGCCGAGCTATCAATAGTACAGATATGGCAGAATTTGTGAAAGGACCGTTGTTAATGTGTATTAGAGAATCGTAATAATTTTACAAAGGCATCCTTGTAAATTTGCCTATAGATACTACCATAGAAACTATGTTAGATCGAATGAGTAGAGCGCCTGTGGGATCACAAGCTATGTTAGTGGAAGCAATCAAAGAGGTGGGGAACAATTTACTTAAGGCACAAGAACAGGCATTTGCAGCTCTTGCACCCCTGAAGCCTCCAGATATGTATCAAACCAAGACACCTGCCCGAAAAGAATACAAGTGCTTCCGTTGTGGACGCTTGGGACATACACGTTGTCAATGTTGGGAGCCGCACGTGTGGTGCCAGAATTGCCAAATGAACACTCATAATACTTTAGCCTGTCGCCGTTCAGGAAACGGAAGACCGAGCGCCAGGAGCCGCAGCGTGCCGACACAAATGACGGCTCAACCAGTAGCGACTCCGGTTACTGGCAGCCCCATGGCAGCCCCCAACCCATCATTTGCTGATTCAGCCTGGCTCCCCTTCTGCCGAGGGGATCAAACCCAGTGCTGAGGCACCGGTGACAGTCTCTGCCTGCGCCTGCCATTCCTGTGCTTCATTCCATGTGATTTGCATCACATCTTCAAAAATAAAGATCCCCAAAGCACCCAAACTCAGCCTTCCGAGGGCAAAGTTTCTGCCTGACAGCTGCTCCGATGCAAATTCTCCAATGTCCCAGTCAGAAGCTTTAAGCAGTAAACCCTCAATGTGTCCATTGGGACACCACTGGGAAAAGGGAAATGAGAGAAAAAGAGACCTGGAACAGAACACTAGAACACTGCAACAGCTTTAATGAGACCATAATAAAAAAGGAAAAGAAGAAAATATATTTAAGTACAGAGAAAGTGTTCAAACTTTGATGACCAGTGCATCACTGTTGATGCTGCAGGGCAGGTGTGAGGAAGGTCCCGTACAACACCCAAAATCTGGACCTAGGAACAGAAGGGCGGGTCCATGGGTTGGCAGGCAGACGAGCTCTTCCCTGAGCATGGGCCATCAAAGAAAAGCACTTGACCCTCATGATCTAGAGGGCACTGGCACCACTGGGTCTGTAGCAGGTGGTCAGGCAGCGCCAGAGCCGGGAGCAGCCCTTGAGCAGGTGATGTCTTGCCCTGCGCAGCCCTGAGGCCTCCCAGCTATGCACCATGCCCGTGGGCACCTGCTGCTGGGGACCCGTGTCTGCGGGGGTGCTCTTGCCCGGAGCAGCAGGGATGTTTCTGCTGGGGTCCATGGAGCTGCTTTGTGCTGACTCCGTGGGTCTGCTCCTCTGTGCTTCCATGAGGCTTCTCCTGCCAAGACTCGTGTCTGACAAACATAACAGATGGAGCCCAAAGTCAAGGGCTTGAACAGAAAGCCTTTTGCAAATGGAACCGCAATAAAACTGGTGCCTCTCAGAGGTGAACATTAACAGGGCAGTCCCAGGGCACAGTCAGGTGCTGCAATTAAGCTCTGTCAACCTGGCAGGGCTTGGGCTGTGAGCAACAAACCAGAGAGAAACCCAGGCCCTGTCAGGAGCAATGGGCTACAGGGCTCTCTTGGTCTCCCAGAGCTCCAAAAGCACGATCGTCAGAGTTAAACACCTTCCACAAAATAAAGGGAGAGCTTGTCAAAATGATCCAGGCTCATTTCTGCTCTCACACCCACACAAACTCTCTCTTTTACTGAGGGCTGTTCCAGCTAAAAGTGCCCCCAGAGCCCAGGCTCCTCTTGCCCTGTTGTGATGGCACAGCTTGCTCTCTCTCTGGCAGCGCTATGGAAATGTTGTACATGAATTGCAAGTCTCAGGCTGCTATGGAGCAGTCTTTTGGGTTGGAAAATAGCCCCACGGGTACTTACCATCTCTGCCCGGGAGGATGCAGGGCCAGCAGTTTGATTGGACAGCTGGAGAGTTTGGGAAGCATTCCGTAGAGCTTGGATATCGCCGGAATTTATCTTATGTGGATGGAAGTGGACAACTGGTTCTTTTCCGATGCTCAACAAGTTGATTTCCTGCTCCAAGAAACAGAATAGGGAATGTTTTAAAAAGGTTAGAGAGCTCTAAAACTACTCCTAGACTGAAGCATAATTGCAACTCCTTGAAGTGTTCTAAGCCTGAAACACAAGGCCTGGAGCAAGCGTGGGACCCGGAGCGATATCATCGGAAAGGCACAGGCTCCTCTTATCAGCAGATGAAGAAACCCAGATTCTCTCGCTTGCTTTTCCACAGCTCCTCCACACCTTAGCCTTCCTTCCTCTACCCTGTGCCTGCTCCCAGCTCTTTTCCTGCTCTCTCTTGCCCTAAACCTCCCTCCCAAACTTCTGCATCCAGAAATGCTTATCTGTTGGCAGGACGCTGAGCAGGAGCGAGCCAAAATTCACCCACTCAGCCTGGTACCTCCATAATAAGGAGTTGAATGCATGTGTGATGATGGACATTTGTCCCTCTGGGAGAAAGGAGGCAGGGAGATCTGCAGTCTGGGTGACACTGCCCAAAGCTCTTGAGGAGGAGGAGCAGGGGGAAATGGCTGGCGTGCAGTCACTGGCAAAGAAAACACCAGGGCACAGACCCACAGAGGGACCTCTCCCAGCCTGGATGAAAGATCCCTGCGACACTTCACCCGCTCTGTAAAGACTCAGCATCAATACCAGATGGTGTCACCTAAGACAAGAGCAGGCTTGTGTTTGGCTGACTCGGAATACATCGCAGCGATGCCCCCGAGGTCAGAATTACATTATTGGACCCATAGGGGCAGGATTTGCCCCCAGTGCAGGAGGTACAACAAGAGGGGTGGCTGTTCTGCCAGCCCAGAAAGCTCTGGACCAGACTGTGGGGCAGTCCTGTAGAAGAGGCAAAGAACCCCACCCGGCAGTCAGAAACTCCTCTTGGTGCCATCGCCGCACCCAGCAGGGTTTCCAACAGCACTCGCTGGGTGCTGGCAGCAACGGAGCGCAAATGCTGCCCCATAAAGATCACCCTGATGGGTGCACACACTGCTCAGTCTCATGCCAGTCAGTTTGTGGGGGTACAGCTGGGATTCTCCACCTGAAATGCTTGCCCATCAGGACAAAAACTGACATCTTTATCCCCCAAAGGAAAAAGATTAAGAGAAATCTTGAAACTACAAATTTTTAGCCCAGGGGCACCAGTTTTGCAAGAACACTGCCGTTAAACAAGTTAACAGAGAGGTTATTCCAGTGGGGAGAAAACCTTTTTTAAGGGAAGTGTGCCTTATATGGATGAGTAAATGCTCTGCCAAACTTCAGACTGCCTGATTACCCGTTCTGTGAAGAACTTTTTTTCTGATATCCAGCCTAAACCTTCCCTGGAAGAGTCTAAGCTCATGCCCTCTTGTTCTGTTGCTGGTTGCCTGGGAGTAGAGTCCGAATCCCACTTGCCTACAGCCTCCTTTCAGGTAGTTGTAGAGAGCGATGAGGTCACCCCTGAGCCTCCTCTTCTCAACCCCAGCTCCCTCAGCCTCCCTTCATAGGACTTGTGCTCAAGTCCCTTCACCAGTTTTGTTGATCGTCACTGCAGAGGATACCATTCCTCCCTCTTCTCCAGGCACTGCCCGTTGCTCGGGCTGTGAATCTCCCCGGTCCTTGTCCACACCAGCTGTGTGTTACAAGTCCTTGTTTCCCCAGGAAGACCCCTCTGCACCTCAGCCCCCCAGCAAGAGTCACACAATGTCACCCATCCCCCCGAGCACTCACCAGTGGGAATCTTTCATTCCCAAACATCACGACACGAGCAACAGTGTCCTGCTGTCCTACCACCCAGGCCTGCAGTGTAAACGGGACCTTCACGGAGCTGTGAGGCTGGATGATCCCACATGGCCTGGTGCTGTAGTACCGCACAGCAGCAGCATCCTTGTGTTCCTATAAGGGACAGAATCAAACCCAGCTTCAGAGGAAACTCTGAGATCCTTGACATCTACCGCAGCGGCAATTAACACATTTAAAAAGCCCTGGGAGAAGGCAGAAAGGCGCAAAGCCAGATGCAAGACCAGCATGAGCGTAGTACCCTTGGGACGGGGGGGGAAGGCAGAAGATGCTGCACCCACAGGCACCCACTCTTGTGCTGGCAACCTCCCTGCAGTAGCTGCTCACAGCCCTCTGAGTTTCCCTGCATGAAAGCATCCTAAAGATTATGAGATAAACTTCCTCCCAAAGAGTTTATATTCAGGTAGGAATATGAACTCGGGAACAACCTGGATATAATTCACCAAGGTTTGATCCAAGACCCTTCTTAATTTTGCTCTACTAAACCCCTTGATGATATTTGAGGACAGGCGGTAGATGCAATGCCAAACCTGAGGAAGAACCCTGTAGCAGCCTGGAAGATCACTGTTGTTCACCAGGGTCAGCACCCGCCGATAGGGGATGTTGAGGGAGCAATTTCCAAACATCAGAGTAGGGTTGAGTGCTTGCAGCCGAGGAACGACACATCTGGGCAGAGAGATTATCAAAAGGGAATTAAAGATACTGAGAGAATGCAGTTTATTTACTCCCCCAATAGTGTGAAATGGAGCATGACACATTTGTCACTGCCAAACAGACAATTAATACCCCTACAGCAATAAACCAGCTCTAACCTCTTCTTGCTCAACCATCTCTTGTAAAGGAGGAGCAAACCCTGAGACCCAGCATCCCAGAGGCTGCCATGTGCCCACGCAGAGCACGGTGCCCCGTGCCAGATCTGTCCGATGGGCACCTTTGCTGCAGGAGGCTTGTAAGGACCCTGCCAAGAGTCCCAGCAAGGAGTGAGCTCTTCCCAGAGGGGCCCAGTGCTCACCAAGGCTCAGGGACCACAAGACTCCAGTATCTTGGTAAAAAAAAGATACCCTCTTCTCCTGTGTCGCTGCTGCCCTGCCTGAACACTCAGCCACTTGTCCCAGCAAAGGAGGGCACCAGCCACCCCCTGCCTTATGCAGTGGGGATTACCCTCTCCCAGTCCCACTGGGGTGGGCAGAGCTGGCTCATTAGGAAGAACTCCTCGTTTGGAGATGGGGCCAGCAAAACGCGTGCAAGGCCGCGTGCCGGTGGGGGATGCACAAAGAGAGATGATGAGCTGCAAGGAAAGCGCTGATACCTGGCTGTGAGGGGCAACGCCAACACCTTCTTGTCAACACCCGCCATGTCCACCACCAGTTCCAACTGGTAACTCTCCTCGGTGTTGGAACACAGGGTCACCTGGTAGAAGGGAAGAGCAACAATTACTTCATCACTGCCAAAAGCCATTGGCCACGCATGGCATCCTCTGCTTATTCCATGGCAAGGAAAGGGAGCATTTTGCCCTAATTCTTCTGTGGGTCCGCACGTAGAGCACAGTATCGGGGAGTAATGAAAGTCTTCTGACAATATCTGCTTTGTTAAATACAGTGTGCAGTTATCAGAGCATGTGTGAGCTAAATCAAAGCACAGTTGGACTAATGCTCTGCTCATCACTCTATTAGAATTTAGGGATCAGCTTTTAGTCTTGACGGCAATAGTGTAAATCCCTAGGAAAACTGTTGATGCCAACAGAATGAGTTCAGCCTTAAAATGGGAAGCTGAGGACAAATCGTGGCCCAGCAGATGCTGTGCAGTTCACAGATGCCAGAGTTTTTCCAGTCTGCAGTGAACACATCTCCTTCTGATCAACAGGATAGGCAAAATCAGACTGAGAAGCAAAGCAAACTGCTTTATGCAACGGCATCTCTTTTTAACAGCCACCTTCTGTCCTCACCTTTCCTCTGCCCACTGTAAACCAAAGAAATCGCTCTAAGCAGCTCTCAAAAACACAGCAATGTTTTCTGTCCTTGATGATATGGTACAAGATGTTCAGCATATGGGTTTGGAAACAAAACTGCTCCTTCAGAAATGACCCAGAGTGACCCAGCCAAGAAAAGCCTAACACTTGTGGAAGTATCTTACTTGCCTTATACAATTGGCACTAAAACCCTCTCATAAGTCAGCAAAGCTTCAGCTCCGCCTGCTGAAGCACCTGTGGCCAGACTGTTCCCCTACCTGGACGTCCATGAATCCCTGGGCAGGGATGGTCCCTCTGCGTGGAATTACAGTAAATTCAGTTGGTCTGATGTGGCCTTGAGCTCTCCTTGTCCAGGATTGGTGAGTGTTGTCTGACATTAGAGCAGAAATGGTGACACTGGGCTCTCCAAAGCCGTCCCCAAGAATGCGGAAGTTGACGGTCCTGGGCACGGAGGAGGTGTTGATGAGGCAACACGACAACGTGCGAGAAAAGCCTAGGAAAATGACACAAGTGTGAGTTCATGCACCAATTCTCCCACCGTTCCTGGTGTGAATCCTCTGTTAGGATAAAACTGTGCCTGCTGTTCAGCTCTTTTCCATCTGAATCACAGCTCATTTGAGAAGCTGAGCAAGGAATTAATGGTCACTTAACTTTCCTGCTGACCGCAGAGATGGTAATGCCTGCTTTTTGCAATGCTCTTAGCAAAGACCAACACAAGTTTTCCTCTCTCTAACTGAGGAGCTTTCTCATACACTCCCAAACCAGCACCAATAAACATTCCAAGTGTACATCTGGACAGACCTCTTATTCTAAACATTCAATCCGTAAAATGGATTGGCATTTAGGAGAAGATACGGGAAGATAAATGACGGGTGAAATTGGAAGCTACAGCATCATGCCAAGCAATACAGTGCCTTTTCTCTAGGCAGGCTCCTTAAGGCACCTTCTGGTTTGGGGCAACCAGACTGAGCACGAGACACCTTGCAGCCCACTCCACAGGAGGCGAGCCTGATACTGGCTTTGGAATTAGCAGGAACCGTGTTGCATCTGACCTAACAAATGGGGACATCGTGCCCACACTGCACACTGGCTTTGGTCACTGCCTGCAAAGGGTTACATCACTCGGCTTTTGGTACTGCCTTTCCATTGGGCACCAGAGACACAGCCACACCTGGTGGGATGCTCTGCAGAGACAGGACACCAGCACACAGCCCGCCCGGAGAGAGCATCCAGTGGGGCTGGCAGCTCTCTGAGAAGGGTTCACCTCCCATGGCTGCTGACCAAGAGTTATTGGAAAGCAGGTGGGGAGGGAAACAACCTGAGCTAAACTGAGCACTGAGAGCACCGACTCAAACGGGATCCAAGTCTCTGGACACAGACCGTGGTCAGCAGCAACGGATACAGCTGCCTTCAGCTGAAAAGGCCTCGTTAATGAACTCTGATTGAGTAGGACCAATCTCCTATTACACAACCCTCTTCCTGCCTGGTGCCTTTCTTGTGTCATTTATCCAAAAGGAAATACAAAAGTGGCAGAGCAAGGATACAGGGAGGGGGGAAAATGGCTCGGAAAGGCAGTCAGTTTTGTTAAAAGTTCCATGAAGAGCATGCAAACAGAGGCACCCTGGGCACAGAGCAATAACGGCCCTTCAACAAATCCACAACTTATTTCACACCTACCCTGCAGATCTTCTCAAGTGAAAAGCCTTTTGTGAGTCTGAGGTGCAGAGCCAGAATCTGCAGTTCAGTGGGGCCGCTCTGGATGCTCAGCCGTCGGCTCTGTCAGCAGAGCTGCCTCTCAGCAGGGACAGAGCCCACATCCCCAAGGACACACATCTCGAGTCAAAGTTCAAGTGCAGGGCACACTCACCAAAGGAGACGTCACCAAAGTTGAGGGAAGGCACATCGAAAAGGAAAGGTGATGTGATGACACGGCCCCTGTGAGGACAAAGACAGACATTGGCTTGGTTAGAGACATGCAACGGTTTTGGCTTGCACTGCCACTCAGATCAACAAAACCTCGTCTCAGAACCATCTTGGGTTTCAAATCAACCCATCACCCTGAACAAATGATGGCTGCATCCCTAAGTTTCCCCATCTGTAATGTGATGGACACAGAGGTGCCCACAAAGAAATGGACTCACTTCAACCAGCCTTTTTGCTTTGTTATTTCTTAGCTGGAATGCGTGTTTCCATGGAGTACATGAGCATCTCTCCTCAGATGATCCACACAATCCTTAGGTATGCAGGATTTTGAGATGTGAATCCAGCAACGTGCTCAGACACCCCTTGACCACAACACGAGTCACAATATTCTACACAGCAGCCAGGTGAATCATGGAGGAAACCAGCTTGACACTGAGGCACCAGCTCACCTCCAAGAGGGTCTTAAACTGAACGTGGGTGTCCTGGAGCCACTAAACCTCTCACCCATCCTTACATCCAGCAGCCAGACTCCAAGGTCCAAAACTCTCCCACATCCACTGAAACTAGCACATGGAGCTGCAAACCATTCATTAATTTATTTCATGGTTGATACCACTCAGTGACAGCTCTGCCTCTTAGTTAGAATCCAAGGACCACAGTGAACGAGGCCTGCTTGATTTACTGACAGGACTGCCACTGGGTCTGCTCTGCACACGGACAGACCCCAGCACCCCGCCGGACGGACCTGTGTTCACCCGTGGCCTCCCCTTTCCCCTATCCCTTCCTAAACACCAAAGAAACAAGCACTCAGGCCCTTGTAAGGTTGGTTTCCCAGCAAACAATAATTGCCTTTGGCTTGGGCATCTTCCGATCGCACGGTAAAAAAGCACTCAGAAAAAATGACTGTCGGGAGTTTCAATCCAATGCTAACTCTTGATTCTTGGAGCCAGTCATTTCCTGAGGATATGTCAGGTAGAAAATCCCTGCTGCTGATGAAGTTTCCCCTTCAAGGACCTCATGGAATCAGACCTGATCTCCCAAGGCCCAACAGCTGACTTTGGAGGGAGAAAAGGCAGCAGACACGCTTTCCATCAGAGCACTCGCTAAAAGACAACAGGAAACTACCTCCAAACCAACCACTACGGCTTGCTGATGGTTATCTTTTGCAATGGCACCAGCCCAAGTCCCTGTGACAGCAGTTGCTGCAGGGCTCCCCGAATCCCACATCACCACTTTCCTGGCTGCAGGAAGGAGGCACCGGAGCACTTGCTGCACAAGGGCCGGGAGGAGAACTTGGCCCAATGCCTTAGTATGAGAGAGGATGTTGGGGCTGCTGCTGCCCATTTTACATGGATTTTTAACAAAGGATTTAAAACCCACTGCTTCTGGCTGCAGAATCACCCCAGGCTGGCCCAGCCCTCAGCCATCTCCCAAGCCACCTGCTGCCCAGAGATGACAGCACCACACCATCTGCCAGGAGCCGCTCCAGCTCCCCAATACCCAGGAGGGGCAGCAGGCAACTCCACACCTTTCCTCTGCAGCCTCCAGGAAAACTGTTTTCCATCACACGCAGGGTCTCTGAAAGCCCTGGACTCTGCAGACAGGACAAGGAAAGAGACAGAAGGACCAGCATGCCAGAAAGTCACAGAGCCACCCTGCTCACCCATGGAGGCAAAGCTGCTTCCCATAGGGACCCAAGGCTTTCTGAGCTAAACTGAGCACTGAGAGCACCAGAGGCATGGCCACTTCTCCTTGAAAGAACCACTCTTCAATTGCTGCTGGAATTTTGGGGTTCAAACTGGTGTCAAGGCTAAAAAGCCTTGGCTCTTCATCTTGGATCGGATCAGAGCAATCCCACGCTAAGACCTTAGACAACACCTTTTTTCCCTTGGCTTCGCCACAAAAGGAGGTTGGTGGGAGATGATCACCCAGAGAAGGCTACAGAGCTCCTATATCCCTCCTTACCTGACAGTCAAAGTCACAGGCTCAGGAGACCCATACACTCTGAACATGAATGTTTCTGTGAACTTCCCTCGGATGGTGGAACTGAAGGAGATCCTGATGACTTGGTACCCGTGCGGTGAAATGCTGCCCTTTGGTGGGAGAAAGGTGAAGCAGGAGCCCAGGGCAGTAGTTGGAGGCACCATGAAGAAGGGAACATCGATGGCTCCTGAGTTACACAGGATCACCTGCAGCAGCAAGAAAACAAAAGAGAAATACGTAAGGAATCTCCCTTTCTACAGAAGGCCAATTTGTGTTTAACTAACCACCCAACATCTGCAAAAGGCAGAAGATGCTCTGTGCTGCTACTTGGCACAAGCCAAAGAAAACACAAACAGGACAAGATCTGCCTTTGTCTCTTTGTCCTGCAAGGCAGTGATAGCTCCACCCAAATAGGGTCGCTCTGGCTTTACTCCACTGGCACTGCGCAGGCTGTCTCGACCTGCAGTGCAGAGCAGCTGCTCAGCATCACCGCGTCGATGCAGCCCTGTCCCTCTGAGTGCCCAAGGCAGCTGCAGCCTCGTGTGTGACTGACCCACAGCAGCTTCTGCTCCAGGGGAGCCTGGGCCTGCCAAGGGCAGAACACCTTTGGCTTCCCCTGCAGCCCACAAGCTCAGTGCTTGCCGCAGGCACCTCAGGGTCGCACTCTAATCACCCTCGGGAGCTCCCCAGCTCCTACAGGACATAATCCGAGTGCCTGCACGCTGCCACCAACAAACCCACCCAGAGCAGAGCTGGAACGTTACCCATTGCTGTAGGGGGAATCCCTGCCATTGCCATGGGCTGGTCTCTCTGCTTTGGATTGCTGTGCCCTGTTTTCTGTCCTTGCAAAACCTCTCAGAAAAACTGAGACAGAAGCAGCGAGACGTCCCTTATTTTTTGATCTTGCAGCTGCTGTTGGAAATATTCCCCTACTCCAACTCTGCAATGGTAACATGGAAACTTCTCTCTCCTCTCATTGGTTTCACACCTTAGTTACACTCAGGAATCTTACACAAAGCTGAGGTTTACCTCCAGCCTCGCTGCTCAGTACGGCACTGACAGCATCACCTACTTATTGACATTTTCTCAAGTAATGAAAATAATAAATTGATAGAGAGGATCAATAAAGTATCAGCATTTAAAATGCAGAGAGCACAATATTTTCATAAGAAAACAGCTTAATGTTTCCTTGCCTGCCACACTCTAGCTTTTGAAAGCATCTGGCTTGATGCATCATCTCATTTTCTACCTCTTTCCATTGCTTTATCATGGCTTTTTTCAGAAGACTTGACAGAATGGCAGGGGCATGGAGACAGGGGTGGATGTATAATTATGTTGGAAATTTCTTCGCTTCTTTCCAGAAATGCTTCGCTCTCTCTAAAGCCACATGTACCGAGGCTGAAGTGGCTTTTTGCTGTCATGCGCCAAGGGTTTTCTTTCTGCATGAAGCCTCCCAGCTGATCTCAAAGGGAGGTTGCCCTAAGGCAGGCATCAATGCTTCTTGAACCTTCCGACCCTATCAAAAACCATCCACATGCTGTGAACCCCCCAGATTGGACAGTTATGTCAATATTCCCTGCTCACAACTGCCTGAGTTCTCAGAAATCCTGCAGGTCCACGAGGCTCACATCTCTCCTGGGAGCCATCAGGATCCACCCCAACCCCTGCAAACTCCTGCTGCTCACCTCATAGCTGTGGGTTAATCCAACATAAACGTCCCCAATGTCCAGCTGGTCAGAGCTGAAGCGGAGCTGGGGTTCCATGCCTTCTCCTTTAATGTGCAGGTGCAGCCTGACTTCACGACCTGGGGAGAGATTTCTGTGTCAGTACAGTAATTCCCTCTGTTATCCTGGATTTTCCAGGCTGCTTCCATGCTAGTCCCTGACTCCAGGCTGGAAGGGACCAGCTCCAGATACTGCAGAAGAAGATACAGGACCCTTCTCTTCCCTCAAGAGCTATACCCTGGGGCTGGTGCCTGTTTGTTAATGAACCCCTGGGGCTGCGTCCTAATGTAGTGACCAGTTTTCACTCTGAGTTTTGCATCAGAGTGATGCTGAGTTTGAAACATGATCTCTGAAGTCCTTCCCATGTGCTTAGACAACCTTTGAAATCCACCCGGCGAAGGCACAAAGCTCACAAAACAGAACTGAAGACTAAAAGGTGCCATCTCTACTGATGCAATGTCAGACGACAGCACAGGAGCGGAGATGCAGGAGCCCAGGGCAGGGGAAGATCTTGCTGATGATGATGCGCACAACCAAGGGAGTCTCAGAAGGGGCAGAGCATCTCAGCCACCGCCTGTGCCCAGCTCCATACCTGGGTGTTCCAGACCTCACCTCCTGCAGTGGTACCTAAATTAGACAGGGCTTGATGATCTCCTGCAAGGAAAAGCACTCACCTATTCCCACGATAACAAGAGCTCGGCTTTGGAAAGACATCTGACTTGAAGTGGCTGAGCAGGGATGGAGAAGCAGTCTCCTCACTGCTGAGATCAGATCAGATCACCCACAAATGGACAGCCAACATGTACATCCCTTGTTGCAAAGGGAGCTGAGACCACAAGGCTTGTAGCCAAAATCTAGGTTGCTCCTTTACTTCCCTAACTCTGCTGAGATGGCATCGTGCAGGATCTTTCAGTCTGCAGGCTGTTCTGAACCACTGGAACAGTCCAAAGTGCCTGAATCTTCGCTCACATTTCAGCTTATGTGACACCACAGTGACTGGATCACAACTTGGAAGCCCACTCCTGGAAAAGCTTTTTCAATGACTGCTCACTTTCTGATATTGCAGCCATGAGATGAGGATATTTTATAATGTTCAAAGCCAGAAAGGAGGAGCGTCTGGCTTAATTCTCATGAACAACTCTGGTCTAGACCACCAAAGCTCTCAGGAAACAGCAAAGATTTCCAAGTGCCCAGTTGTTGTCCATCATCCTGCTGAATCCTGTCCCTTGGCTACCTTCATCAAAATCTCACTGGCAGCTCCTCCCCTTCTGCAGGATCTCCTCAACCTCCGCTCAAGGAACACCAATTGATTCTCTAGCTAAAGATGGTCATTTTCTTCTTTGCACCCAAGCACCCAGGCACCTCGGCCCTGTTTCCATCCTGACAGTTGAGGGGATCAGCTCTATTTGGTACAGGATGGGGCTATCCACATCATTTAAATGACCTTCTAAAGCTCCTCTTCCAAGGTGCCAGCAGAAGAGTTTAGCTCTCCACAGGGCCTATCAGGATCTCTCAAGAACACGCTCCTCTTGCCAAACACACATCCTGTACACAGCTCTGTTCCTTGTAAGTCCCAGAGCAGCTCAAGGCTTGCACATGAGCAGTTTTCCTGTTTCTCTGCAACAAAAAAGCTCTCCTGGCACAGCCCCTGGGGATCTCCACTGCACAGAGAGGGACACCCCCATCACCAGCGCAAGAGTCTCAGAGCCAGGAGCGCAGCACTGAGCCAGGAATCCCCTGGGAGCAAATTTTAAGGCAATCCTTTCCTTCCACAGCTCCAACAACTGCAGCTGGTGGGCAGGAAGCGTTGGTTAACACAAGCCCTGTGTAATTACCACGGGAGGCACTTGCCCAGTAAACCCTGTGCAATTACTGCATTAATAAAGAGCTGTTTCATCATTTTTGTATCCATCAGCTCAGAGCAGTAAGGAAAGGAACAAAGCAGCTGGGTTAGTGATCTCTCCAGCCTCCAGAACGGGAGCCGGGCTGCTGGAGGATCACGGGCCTCGCACCTCTTCCTCTTAGATGGAGAAAACCACAATGCTCCCTGGATGGAAGTCTGACAGTGATCTCCCACTCTGGAAAACCACCTATAGCAGCACCGTGCAGAAACACAGAGGAAAGACAAGGGAACCCTTGCTGCAAGCCTTCCTGCCCCGTGCTAGCAGAGCAAAGCCATCACCTCTGTAGGGGCAAAGGTGCTTTAAGCTGGGTGGGCCAATGGCAACTGCTTCCAGAACAAGACTTGAGAGCATTTCTGAAAGAGAGGATGAGCACAAAGCTTGTCTGGCAGACTGCTCGGGCTCTGATTTCCAGGGAGGGTGCTCACCCTGCTGAGCACAGCCAGCCCTGGGCAACGCTACCCATGTGTGCCATAGACTTGGAGCTACGAGGTGACAATTCTCAAATGTGCTGGCCAGAGGAGGTTCTTTCACAGACACCCTGCACTCAGCAGGGCTCAGCCACCTAAGGCCTGGCAGCATCTGGGGAGTGGGAGGTGATCTGGGCTCTGGGAGCACAGTGGCAACTCAGGTCCCACCGCCTCAGGAGTCTGATGAAGCATCCACAAAACAAATAAATCAGTCACCAGGAAAGTGCAGCCATGGGACTTTGAAGATCCAGAATCCTGTTCATGGCAGACCCAAAGGAAACCCCTGTGTCTCCAGGCTGTGCCATCCTTCCTACATGGGAACAGGAGGCCTCCCCACCCTTTTTCATGACCAGACCATCTTAAAGCTGTAGTAAAACCCCAAATTATTTCCCCTCCTTCACCCAAGCAGCAACACTGGACAAACCTGTGACAAGTGGTCTGGGCGCTCCTGAAGCTCTCTGAACTCTCTCTGTTCCCACTCCTCAGGGGATGCAGGGACACACTCACAGCACGTCCACAGCCTGCGAGCTGTTGAACGCAACTGACCTCGTTCCTGAGGCAATGGGGCCTCTAAGCCTGCCCGATGGCCACACAGCATTGTGATGTCATAGAGAGGGAGGCAGGGCTTCAGAACAGGATGGGAGAGAGGGCCGCTTGGCTGCTGCTGCTGGAGTTGCTGCTCTCTTTTGCAGGGGAGCAGTGGGAGGGCCATGGCACTGCCTGCCTGGAGCTGTTGCGCTCAGCACTCGGTGCTGGCGTGCGGCTGCTCTGGCGGCACCTTCTGGGCCACCTGTATGGCTTTTGGTCCTGATACTGCAGCTGGGAGCAGGTCCACAGGCGGTCGGGCCCAGGGGGCTGGAGCCACTGACGCCCTGAGGTGGTGGGGAGCAACATAATCCTCAAAGAGGGACAGACAGTTGGAGAAGAAGAAAAGGAAAAAGGAAAAGAAAGTGGTCTATATCTACACAATCTGCTTTGTGTCGATGGATTTAAGGATGTCTACATTGGAGGGGACACTAAACAAGTCGTGTACATTAAGTACATATGTTAAATGTGTCAATAGCTTTACCATTCTCTAATTCAAAACATACAGAATTGCAGAAAAAACCCTATCATAATTAATGTCAAGAGAACAACAATGGGATGACACAACTAGTTTAGGATGCCTGTAGCAGTAGGTGACCACCACTCGAAAACGTGTCCCACCACTTATGTTCTGCACCTTTTTCTACTCTTCTCAACACAATGAATTCCTTCCACATAGTGGTGAACAGTTATCAAGGTTTTCTGCCCATTTACTTCAAGCTCTTCAAAGATCTTGAACAACTATTGATGTTGAAAGCATTTACCAATGTGAGATTCAACCCAACAGGCATAGGCACCAATTCGCGAATCAGTGTGTAATTAGGTTGTAAAAGCTGGTGAGATATGATTGGTGCTAAAATAAGAAAAATCACATCCAGTAATTTTGACAAAACTACAAACACATAAATGTGAATGATTTCTAATATATACTGCCACCATATCTACTGATATAGAGTTACAAGCAGTCCTCAAGAACACTCAATCTTTGCCAATACACACTAGTACTGTTTCTTGATTGTCAGGATGAACCTCAAAATGACTACATTCAAGACAAAGGTCTTGAGCACTGATTGTATTACTTTCGCAGGTGAATCCTTGCTGTTCTCGCACAATATAAGATTCTAAATTTACAGTTTGCTATTTCTTACCCACCTTTAGTGCCCATTCTCTATACTGGGAAGGATAGAGTGCAACTCCATTATGGTTCAACCCTAATGCAATGATGAGGTAAATTATGTATATTGAAGTATTGTGTATAGTTAATACAAAGGTCGTGGCCATGTTTGTGATGGGGTCATAAGTAAGGGTTACTGAATTCTACCAGGATTCGGGTTCCTTCTCAAAGTCAGTGGCAATTTCCCAAACAATTTTCTGAATTTCTGTGGGGTAAGTGCCTTCTTCACCTTCTCTTATGATCAAGGCAGCCAGTGATTGCATCCACAGTTGTGCCTGAATACTACTGAGAGCCAAAGAAAGGTTATTTTGGACCACTCCAAGTGCACTTATAATCAGTTCATGGTCTTTTACACTCACCTTTTCCCATTTTGGTAACACATTTGATAACAGCCATTGGTTGGTTCCCAAAGCCAATAGGGCTGTTGCAATTTTGCCAAATCACTAGTTGTGGTGGCCAGTTTGTTTATTACTATTTCTAAATAAATACCATTTCAAACTCCCAATCTTATCCCCAACACACAAGTTAGGTCCCTCTGTGTTAGTTTCCTGTGAGGTGTTCATTTCCTATTAGGTGTTCATTTCCTGTTAGGTATTCATTTCCACAGCCAGGTTGTCCACCCCTCAAAGGAGGTTCTCAGGAAAGGAGAACAGGCTGGCTAAATCTCAGAAACGTTATTTTATATTTTTATTATTCCGTGTGAAAAAGTGTCTATGTCGTAGTAAGTGACTATTGTAACAAGCATTACTGGAAGTTTGGTGACAGCATTTATTTTAAATTTGAAGTTTAGGCCTAGTAGGTCGGTCCAGTTGGTCTGATTGTTTTGCCAATAACACACCACCTGGATGGTCCACAACAAAGTGAAGGTGCACCAACAATCAGTTTCCTCATTCTTACAGGATTTAGTAATCTCAACATACTTGGGGCCAAGTTGGTATTGTTGCCGATGTACTTTTGGTGACAAAAAAAAAGGATGAGAGAATGTTGCTAATCACGTCTCCGCTCTGCAGTGAGACAGAGTTCTGCTGAGATGTTAAGGTGGATTTTGGTTGTTGAGCTTGGATCTAAAAGATTTCCAGAAACTGTAATTGAAGGAATCCTTCCACTTTTCTGCATAGTACTTGAAATTTTTCTCCAATTATACCAGTCAGGGCTCTAACCCAATCCTTCCTATCCCACTCCCATTCAATTGACTGATACACTTTGCCATCGTGCATTACTGCAGTAGTCCAAGTGGTCTTTGGAATATCATCCTAGAAAACTAGTGTATCTAACAGTTGCTTCAGACCAAGGCCATTTAGCATACTTTTGGTTACAGGTAAGTGAAAAGATGCAGAAAAGTATTAGCAGTCTAATTATATTACTGGTCATTTTGAAAATCTAGGCCTCCAGGTTTGATTCATGAATGAGTGACATTTTTCTTGAGGTCCCTCAGAGGTCCCCTAGAAAAGATAAAACAAACAGGGCTCACCTCCTTGAAGCAAGAATAATTAAAATGATGGAATTATCCAGTGGGTATTTATCCGATGTTCCTTACCCAGGGTATTGGAGGTTACTCATGCATTTGTAAGTAAAGGGAATTTCAATACCAGTGGTACGTTTCCCACGGTAGGATGTTCCAGCAGAATTGGTTGTCCTGGGAGATTGGTGGGATCCTTGGAATCATTTGGTCTCTTTAATGGGGAAATCAAGGAGGGAGCCCTTGGGCAAAAAGTGTTGTATTTGGGGCAACCATTTAACCCCCATGTGTCATTTACACCTGTAACAGTTTGCCACAAGAAGACATTCCAGTTTCCCTTCTGAGGTTTCAGAAGCTGTTTCAAGAGACCGTTGTTTCATTCTACAATTCCATTAATTTGTGGGTAATATGGGGTGTGGAAAATCCATTTAATCTCTTTATTTCATGCCCAATCTTGTACAACTCGGGTGGTGAAATAGGAACCGTTATCAGACTGTATCTCTTGTAGTTTTGGAAAAGTTCCAAACCATTCTCACAGTGCTTTCACAGTGTTTTCCCCTGTGGCCCTGACACCTCCCACTAGACACCATTGAACACTTCCAAGGAGGAGGCATCCACAACCTCCCTGGGCACCCTGTTCCAGTGCCTCACCATTGTGATGAATTTCTTCCTAATGTCTAATCTAAACCTTCCCCCTTCCAATTGAAAGCCATTTCCCCTCATCCTGTCACTACTTGTCTGTGTAAAAAATCCCTCCCCAGCTTTCCTGTAGCCCTTTCAGGTACTGGAAGGCCACCATAAGTTCTCCCCAGAGCCTTCTCTTCTCCAGGCAGAACAACTACAACTCTCTCAGCCTGTCCTCATAGCTCACTGGGCCTCGGATAATCTTTGTAATCCTCCTCTGGGCCTGCTCCAAGAGGTCAAAATCCTTCTAATTTTGGAGACTGCAGTACTGAACAAAGGACTCCAGGTGGAGTCTCAACAGGACAAACAGAAAAAATAAACCAGAAAAGCCCATGGGTAAAGAGATAGAAAAAGGTCAGCGACCAATTACTGTCACTGACAAAGACATGTCACTTGCTGAAGGTCAATGTAATTTATTGCCAGTTGAGAAAGATTCAGATGGTGAGAAATAATGATAAAATATTGAAACCCATTCTCCTCACGCTTTCTCCCAGGCTGGTCCTTGATTAGCACCTCCTGGAGCCTGCCCCCACCCCTCTCCACAATTGGTCAACCAGGGAGGACAGGCAGGGAGGTTAATCAAAGGACCATTGCTATTTGAAGATAAGCAGATAACCTGTTTCTCTTTCTTTGAAAGCACTTTTAGAGTAATACCATGCGGGTCAACACATTTCTCTGCAATTACGTTTCTCTTGATGAGCACAACTTAGACGTTCTACAAGGAATGAGGAACAGCAAAAGAATGCTGCGTTCTTAGGCAAGAGGCACGCGGACAGAGTGTCTGCATCACTGTAACCGCTGCCAGATGAACTCTTTCAAATCAACACGTTTCAGCACTAGGAGCACGCAGACAACTCTGCCTATGGACCTACACAATCCCTGCAACTACGTTCTGCTGATGTTTCTGCGACCGTTCTCGAGATCTCGGACCCCATTCATGGAGTCTGATGTTTTGATTGTGGGTAGCCCAACCTCTCAATGCTCATTCACAGCCTCCCCTCCTCCTCCTCCAGATGCAAAGACGTGGTCGATTTTCACCCTTTTCTGGGTATCTAGGGATGCTCTCTTTCGAACCCCCCGTGCTTAGTTTTTGTTGTTTCTGCAAGCGTTTCCGATGTCTGTGCCCATTTTTGGAGTCTTGCTGTCTTGATTGCATGCAGCCTGCCACCTCTCCCCACGCACGCATGGCAAATTTTCACACTGTTCTGTGGTTCTTTGCCCAGTTTTCCGGTCTCAAGGATTTCTCTTTGTGGTTTCTGCGACCATGTTGGAGCTACCTATGCCCATTTTGGAGTCTGCGGTTTTCTTTGTGTGCAGCCCGCTCTCCCCCTCTCCAATACACAGATACATTTTGTTGTCTCAGTTGCTCACAGCACCCTTCACACTCAAAGGATAACCCCCCCCCCCCATCAACCGGACTTCACATATGAGGCCAATTTTCACCATGTTCTGGGGCTTTTTTACATTTTTAAGGTCTCTGGGGTATCTCCTTTATGGAGCCCCCGTCTTGCTCTTTGTCGCCCCTGTTGACACCTCTATAAATCCCCTATCGCGCTCCCTCTGTCATCTAATTGTTTCAGCTTCCTTTGGCTAGTTTCTGCTGGTTTGGCTTGATTTTTCAGTTGTGAAGACAGCTAGAAATGTAGCCATTCTCATTCAGTAGAATGGGAATTAGTTGCTTCACATGCTTGTCCCACACTTGCTAGTCTCTCTTTTTTTTTAATATCTGCTGGGCTTTATAGAACAAAATACTGGTTGTGCCAGAGGGACTGCAGTATGCCTGGGCGGACAGCAGATGGCAGCAGAGACCGTGGTATGGAGTCCAGGGGACCCAAACACTGCGTAAAACGCGTGGACAAAAGATACTCGATAATTTTCTTTGGCAGGAGCAATTATGTGGAAAAAAAAAAATCTTTTGAGTTACAATTTTTTCTTCGTTTTGGCGGATTTAGCTGTTAAGAACCATCTGTTAAGAACCATCCACTTTCCTATACATTCTCTATTGCAGAAATCCTGAGTATATTTACCTAACAAGAAAAACAACCCAAGATTTAAGTTGCCATAATAGCAGGAAATAGATGTAAAGGATGTGTCTTTTGTTTGCAGCTACAGTAACAGCACCTTGGTATCTTGCTAGAGAGGAAGAAGGCCACTGACACATAAAGGGTGCCGCTCCCTTCTCTCCTGTGCTATTAAATCTGTCCTTATTACCAAAGAACAAGCAATCACGATGTCACATCACCCAGACACCTCCTTCTGCACAGACCTGCAGCCCTGTACAGAGCCAGGGCTTTCCATCTTCACTGATGACAGCTGCACTTCAAACCAAACCCGCCTGCAGACCATCCTGCCAGCAGGAATCACTCTTTGGAAATGCTTGCTGATATCCAGTCCAGGGGTCATTTTTACTCAAATTCTACCTTAATGCAAGCCCACACAGCTTCTCTGCTTCCTCTGCATCCTCACGCAACAGGCTGGGGCTACCACCAGGATCCAGTTTACAAATTGGTGGCATTAGATAGAATCACAGAATGGTTTGGGTTGAAGGGACCTTAAAGCCCACTCAGTCCCAACGCCCCTGCCATAGGCAGGGACACCTCCCACCACATCAGGCTGCTCAAGGCCCCATCCAACCTGGCTGAACACCAACAACTCTTTAAGCCTGTCCTCTTAGCAAAGGTGCTCCAGCCCTCTGATCTGCTTTGTGGACTTCTCTGGACATGCTTTCTTGTGGTTTAATTGAAATGATGATCTATACAATCAGGGGTTGTGTCATTATTAGCAGCTGCTCTCTCTTGTTTCTGCTCTTAAGTTTGACTAGGCCACTGTTCCCAGTTCTATCTGTTTAGCTTGGGAAACATAGTAACTGAGTATTAGCTTTTATCAGTGCTCCAGCCTTCTGATCTGCTTTGTGGACTTCTCTGGACATGCTTTCTTGTGGCTAATTGAAATGATGATCTAAACAATCGTGGGTTGTGTTATTATTAGCAGCTGCTCTCTCTTGTTTCTGCTCTGAAGTTTGACTAGGCCACTGTTCCCAGTTCCATCTGTTTAGCTTGGGAAACAGTAACTGAGTATTAGCTTTTATCAGTGCTCATAAAGCTCTTTACATGTCAGGTGAAAGTAAAGCCCTCGTCCTATCCCTACATGTCCTCCGCAGTTTTCCTGAAGCTCCTTTCAAGTAATTAAAATCCGCTTGTTTAAAGAAGAATCACGGCTTGGGTTGGAAGGGACCTTAAAGATCATCGAGTTCCAGCCCTGCTCCCCGCCGGGTGTTGATAAAAGAAGATAAAAGAGTCGGCCACACAACGTCATAGGCAGCACACGGGTGTTAGTGCCCAGGCGCAGGCAGCACTTCACCAGCAAGGCGCACTCCGCCCCTGCTGCCCGAGGAGGGCGCGGCGGGGCGGCAGTGCTTGCCGCGCCCGCTGATTGGCCGGGCCTCGCGTCACGTGCTGCCGCGCACCTCGGCCATTGGCTGGGAAGCACGTCAGCACTGCGGCGCGCGCCCCCGGCCCCGCCCCTCCGGCCGCGCCAGTCCTGCGAGACGGGAGCGGCGGAAGCCGCGCTGCGTCCCCGGCCGCCGCCGGGCTGTCGCCGGCCGGGCAGCGCGCCGCCCGCGGGCCTCACTCGGCACTTCCAAGCGCTTCCTGCCGCCGTTGGTGTCCACGCGGGTCACCGGGCGCGCGTGCTCGGAGAGGGGAGGTGCCGGACAAAAGGGGTGGGCGGGGCTCCCGCGCTTCCCCGCCGCCTTCACCGGTGCTGCGGGGGGCGTGTGGTCACGTGGGCTGCTGCTCCTTAAAGGCAGCGGGCAGGGGGGGGCTGCCTGCGCGTCGTTACCGCATCCCCCCCCCCGCACCTTGCGCGCGCCGGGTTGCGCAGTCCGAGGGGCGGGTGAGTGTTCAGCCTGGACAATTTCATCTTATTTATCTCAGAAGCCCCTTCTAAAAAGGAACAAAAAATGTTTTCTAGAATTTTAGAAATTCTTTTTCTCCACTGTAGGGCTTTCTCCACTGTAGGGCTTTAACCATTGACAAGTCTTAAGCCATATTTCAGGGCAAGCCAGAGCTTGGTGTGATTATCCAGACCAGGTCATAGGTGAATGGAATCCTTCGATCCCACTAAAGGTTCAAAATAGTTTTGTTTCCACCTTCAAAGTCTGATTCCAGTTTCGCCTGAAGGCTTTTATGTTATAGTTACAATGCAAAGGAGTCCAGACATCCTCTTGACAACTAAATTAGGAGGACTGAACCTGGAAACTAGAGAGACGTTAACAGAATAGAAACCAAAAATACTTGTCTTAAAATACAATAGCATTTCCTTTGAATTATTCTTCTGGGTACGTGCTCTTCATGCAAACGGCGATATTTTTACTCTGATCCTGTTTTATTATTTACCAAAGATTTCTCAATCTAACTTTTAATCAAAATAAGTGGTCTCATTCTCCTATATGCTCCCCAAAGTCCCTTTCTTTATTTGTGATTCTCAACTTATTTGACCTTAAGAACTTGTGATCCTCAAAAGATATATGGATTGTACTGATAGATACTAATTCTTAATACATGCCCCCCCCCCCCCCCCGCAATAGGTCTTTGAGAGGCTTAGTGTCACACAAGTGACAGACTGAGCATTTCTGTTTAACTGCCTACTGAGCTGGGTTGCTCCTGGCTTTATCTGAGTTAGAATTTGGTAATTAGTAAACTGCCCTTTTACTTTGCAAGTGCTTCCAGTCCATTTTAGGACAGTTAATCCATTTGATTACTGACCCAGGAAATTCAGCTGAGTTTGCCATGAGAAATGTTACAGACATTCTTACAGTCGGGATCAACAGGCAGGAGATCTAAAAAACTGTCAGGAACACTTCTATTTGTGTCACAGATAGTTAACTTGCTAACAACTGTGTGAAACTGCCAATCTATTACAGGACAGTGATGAACAGATATACATCTTCAGTGAAAGTGAATTAACTCACCTCTTAGTCTTTGCCCAGAAATAATTGCAATTGGTTACAGCTACTAACCATGGAAGACAATGTTCTTCAGCTGTTACTTCTGTCTCTGTTGCTGTTTAATTATCTGGGCAATTTTCCCCCCTGTGTGTTTAGGCCTAAGATGCTGTTCATCCATATCTACATTCATAAGTTGCAAGGTCTCAGTCTTACAACTGGAGCTCCTGTACTTGTCTCCAGCCATGGTCCTCAATGATGCTTTAACCTCAGTTTTAGCACGTGCCAGTGTGGTTTTTAATAGCTGCTGTGTCATAGCTGAAGGTAGAATAGCCTTTGTGTAATAGGACTGCTCCAGATACTGCGATGAACACAGCCCAGATCTAGAGTGAATAGCATGGCTTTATGTAAAAACAGACAAAACCCAACACTAAACCACGATGTCTCTCTCTTAAATAGGCCATGAACACATCCTCATGAGCCATATAAAATCCTGCAAAGTGTCGCGGATAGAATATCCTACAGACTGTCTCTCGTGCATTAACAGCACATTTCATTTTAGCCAGTGCTGTTTAGAAAACAGTTGCTCGAAACTGCAGGCAGATCTGAAAATTTCTACCCAGAGTGAACCCATGCGCTGGACAAAAAGCAAGGGGAGCGACCAGCTGGCTAATCCCGAGGCTGGAGCTGCTCTGCGCAGCTCGGGTTGCGATCCTCCCTTTGTAGCTTTGCACCACACGCCCCCCGATGGGAGTGAGGAGGGCAGGCTCATAGCCAGCCCTCATCCAGGAGTTCTTTCTTTCTTCAGGAACGGTTGCTAGGAGTTTGGTGAGTACTTTAGAACAGATTTCCATTTTTATGTGAGAGTTGCTTTTTTTTTTTAATTTATCTGGCAGAGAGGCGTGTCTGAAGTATGTTTTGTTTGGACTGGGGCAGATGCATTCGTCAGATGTTTAGATTCAAAGTCCAGTGATGAGTGCTGCAGAAAGGGAGGCTTTTTTTTTTTTTCGGTAAACTTGAAAGAGTAGGACAATGAATCTACTTTTATGGTTACTAACACATCTGATCTTTGGTTGTCAGAGTCTCAGACTAACGGTTTTTTTCAGCTCCAATACAGTTCTGTGAAAGAAAGCCATCCTAAAGATATGTTAATTTTGATCGATACCTGGAGCTTGGAAGAAAGATCGTGTGTTTTAAAACAATTTCTCCCCTACAGTAGCTCGAAGGGAGGCTTAATTCAGGCAGAGTGGTCTGCTAGGCTGTTTAAAATCCTTCTAAGGCTTGTAATATTTGAAGCAATTAATGTTTTGAGTAGTACAAGAACATTTTAAGAGAATCAAGTTTAGCTGATGCTACTGTAAGCCAGTTTCACTCCCAATGTATACTGAAATTTTCAAGAAACCGAAAACCCTTGAAGGCTGAAGAGGGTAGTGAGTGAGGCTTACAGTGATGCCAGTGTAACAAACATGACCCCCAACCCCTAAAACCCAGAATGTTATTGTTGATTTTTGTAGTATTTTACTTGGGAACATTGATACAGACTTCATTTTTAGTGACTGTGTGATGAAAACCAGTTATACTAGGCTGTATTTAAACCAATTAGTTAAAATGTAAATAACTGTTTTGGAATATCTAAACACAATTTAAATGAGGAAAAGGCATAGAACAATGGGAAAAGTGGGTAGGAAGAACAATCATCATTTGAAAGGGGAATGTATGTGAAAGGTCAGTGTGGCTCAGTGCTCTAGAAATTAGTCATCAAACTACTTCATAGAAAACATGTAAAGATATAAAGCTTCCTTCCTGAATGTCTTATGGACAGATGCAAGGACAGGAAGCCCATCTGCCTGTATAGATACAGACAGCAAAGGGGTGCTGTAGGAGTTGCTAGGCACCTTCTTGGGAAAAACTGTCAGCCTTTCCCCTTTGTAATTTTCTACTCATTCTTTAATTCTGCTAGGAGAGAGTTCACGATGGTCGGTGAAGGCAGCAGGTATCTGTATCCACAGTAAATTAATTTGGATTATTGTTCAAGCTGAATTTAAGAATTGCAATAATTTACTTTGTGTGTAGTTCACGCTGAGCAGTGTTGAGGATGATTAAACCACACTCTGTTCTGCCCTTTTCTCCTGCCAAATATGTCCCACATGGAAGGGTTCACTGGAAAGCAGTCATGTGGCCAATTGCTTGATGAATCCATTTCTTTGAAATTTCTATAACTTTTATGCTGGAGAGTCTCCAAGTGTGCTTTAAATTCACTTGCAATAATCTTTGTGCTTATCCTTGTGTTGTGCATTGCATAGTTTGCAATCTGGAGATTTAATGCATTTCAGCTGTCCAGCGTAGTTAAATGAACTTCAAAGTGCAGTGCCCACATACACTAATACAGCTACTGAAAACTCAATTGTAACCCATCTAGCTCATTTTTTGTATCTTCTTGACTCAAAACAGGCAGAACAATTAATGGCATTGAATTTACTGATCCTTGGTCTCATTGGAGTGTTAATTTTGAAAGTCAAATGCTAAAAACTTTTCAATTGTTGATAACTATTTTAGGGTTTAGTGTCAGACCTAGAGGGCAGTGAGGGAGAGTGTGCAAAAAGGTGCAGAGTGTCTGTCAGAGAGGAAACTTCAAGAGACTGGAGGAAAATTGGGCCAAGATACAGTGTGTTTAGAAAACAGAGGAAAGGGATAAAAGAACAGGCTTCCTATTAGGCTGTCAGAGAAGATGTCCAGAGCCTTTAGTGAGTTTGAAATCCCACCTCTAGCTAGACCAGACCCACAGTTAGAGAGGGATGGTTAATGGACTCCAGACCTAGCTTCAAGGACTGTCTGTATATTTCTCAAATAAGCCTTCCAAGTTAAGTCCATAAACAGGAGCAGGTACTAACACTCAGGTTGTCTGTTCTCCAGTACAGGGGCACTGATATCCTTCATGCTAGTCTTCCTACTCTGTGAATCTTGAACTACTTTCAGGGCAGAGAACACAAATTGCTCTCAGAGATACAACAATGGCATTAGGATTGTTTCTGGAAACACGGAATATTAAATCTCCTCTGGGAAAAAAGAGACACTAACGCTGTCTGTCCCATCTTAGATAGCTGCTCGAGCACCTACACTTACTTTGAAAAGGTGATTCTGGAAAAAACTCAATTGAACAACTGAAAATGAAGTAGTAGCTGTTTCAAAGTGCTTTGTAACTGTCATTATTTTGTTGTTGTGCATTCAGTGTGCTCTCAGAATGTCTGCCAGAGGGGGAGCAAGAAAAGAAATTTTAAAATAAAAAACAAGGACATCACCTGAGCTTAGGAGCCTCAAGAATTATGTGACTCTGTCTCACAACTTTTGAGCAAACTGTTTAAAACCTGTCTAATTCCAGTAGTGACTGTTGCATTTTGTTTGGGCTACATTCCAAAGAGAGTTATATTTTCTTTCAAAGAACTAGGAGAAGCTGACAGTTCCCAAAGAAATCAAAACTGAATAGATGTTTTGGTGAGGATAGAAGATGGGGTCTTCAACTTCTAAAGCTGGTCTTCACACTGAAACCGGGGATAACTGCCGTAAAAAACAGGGATAAATTACCTACTTCTGTGTGGGTTTTTTTTCTGAAACTGTTTTTACTATACAAAAGGAACAGAGTGCCTCAGGGGAGAACAAAGCAAAACCATATGGGGAATTGTGTAATTCTTTTCCTCTCATAGTTTTTTCTCAGTGAAATAGAGTTATTTTTAGTCTTTTTAATTTTCTCTCTTAACTCCTTTGTTGGATTTCCTTAATTATTTCCTGTTGCTGTTAATACAGCTGTCCATTTTCCGTCTTTAGTACTGTTGCTATCTTCCTTTACGTGTGTCGCTCATAACTGAGTTTACCTCTGAAGTTAACTGGTTGATTTGATTTACTGTTTAGTGAAAAAGGAGACTAAGCTTTGGAACATGCTGACTGAGGTTATGGATGGGGACACAAGAAAGTTCAACTTTCTTCCAGAAAAGAGAGCATTCCAAAAGCACTGGTTTTAAAACTATTATACTGACAATAGCAATTGCAGCAAATAAATTAGAAATACAGGTATTGCATGAAGGAAAGTTTTAGCTGGTACAGTTTTCATGAACTTCATAGAAAGGTCTGCAGGAGCGTATTAGCATTTTATCATAGAAGATTTTTGGGTTGGAAAGGAGCTTAAAGATCATCTAGTTTCATTTTCTGTAAGCGTTCTCTGCTTTGACTGAGAAGCAATATTTTTCCTCTATATTTGCACCATCATGTTAATAATGAGGGTCTGGACAAAGATTTATGGTTTCTTTAGTCAGAGAAAAGTTAGCATGGAAAGATAGGGCTGAAGTTTTCTGTGCTCTGAGATTCATATCGTGAAGAAGCTGGCCCAGCCACCAGTATAAGCTGCATTATATATACTGTGCAGGGAGATGAAAGAATTATGACCCTTTCTTCTCTGTGGTGGTGTTGTTTTATGTTGTCTTTAAGTATTTGTAGGGTGATAATCTGAGACAGTCTGAATCTGGGCATATTCCCACTGATGACGATTACAGCAATCCAAAGCTTGTATGTCCCTTGCAGTAAAAATGTAAGTGGGGTCTCCAGCTGGGAAGACAGATAGGATGAGCTAAACTTGCTTGATGAAGCAAGGATACCTCTATTTTGATCTTTGGTATGTGTGCAAAATGTGATGTATGTCATGGGGGTTCAGAAGGTTTATGGTCAGGTATGGCCAAAGTCAGTCACGAGAGGCATCGGTGCAGCAGGTGGTTTCCTCTTGTGCCTGCCTGTTGTGTAATCAACACACGGTTTTGTGTAACCAACAGCTTTGCTTCAGTGAAATTAAGTAATTGTGCTTCTGTAGTGTGTACAGTGTGAAATTACACACAGCTGGTTTGATAAGAAATATACAGGACTGAAATGACTCTGTCCCTTATGGAAGGTGGATGTGGTAAATTAACTGACCCCTAAATACATAATTATTTATCAATAAGTACCTCTAAGAGTTGAAAAAATACACCATACTTTTTTTAGTCCAAATTGCTAGAAATAACAGGCAAGAGGCTCTATGATGCTAATGTTGGGACTGCTGTGCTGTGTTCCTAAATCCATAACTAATACTACTGTTTGTCTGTTTCGCTAGTGGCTTTTGTGCTCTAAGGGCAACTATTATTAGGATGCTGAAGGCATTCCCTGCTTGAAAATGGGATTATAAGACCTATGTTTCTGTCCAAGTAGGAGAGGTTTGACTGTGGTGGGTTTGGTCTTTTGAAATATTTGTAAAATTATGTAAATGAGCAATTAGGTTTATTCCACATTTAAATATATTTTGTTAGGAGAAAAAGAGTATTTCCTTTCTCTGTTGAGATCTATGTGACAATGAAAACAGGCTGTACACGTGGAATACAGAATTACCTTGGACTGGGATGTGGCACGTTGGATGGATGCAATTGTCATCTAAATAAATAGCTGCCTTATTTCTTTATTTCTGTTTGAATCAGTCTTCTGTGAGGTAGAAACTGAAATTCAAATAATATTCTTAGTATATCCTTTATGATAACATAATGTTGGATCCTGTGCCATGTCATAGATGAAGTATTTTGAATTGTGGTTTCCATATAAATACAATAAAAACAAACTATGCATTAAAAAAAAAGAAATAAAATCAGTATCATAAGAGTCTTACAGCTCTAAAGTTTTGTTACTGGGCAGGTGGACATTAAAGCAGAAAATTTGGACTTTAGTTCTAGAGGGCTTGGGTTTTTTAATTGAAAAAGCTGTGCCAAGTTCACTCTAATCTTGGATTTCGCTCTTCCTTTAGGAATTATAAGAAATAATTAAGCTACAGGAGGATTTAAACATTTCAGTACTAAAACCTTCACACCCTTCATCCCACCTCCTCCCATACCTGATATAATGTTCTGGGAATGTGTGGCCTTGGGGGAAAATTAGCAAGAAGATAAAGGAGATTGTGTTTGGTCAGCAGACTTTGTAGGAAGGCAGGTAGGCAGTTATAAACCCTAAATTTTTACATCTTGGTAAATTGCCCAAGCATCAGGAAGCCCTGCTTTTGACAAGGTGTCTTTTCAGGGACACATAGTTGAGTGGAAGAACAAATACTGTACCCTGGTAGGATTTTTGCTCTCTGTACAAACTCACTGATTTGTTCTCATAAACACACAGGGACAAAATGCTGTTTTCAGATGAAACAAATAAACTGAGGATTTCCATCTCTGGCTGATTGTTTCCCATATTTTTTTCTACTTGGGAACAGTTGACTGACTGAAAATGGGTTACTAAATTTTGCAGTCTAAATCTGTGCTCCGCGGGTTCCTGGAAGAAGGAACCAAGGCCTCAGCTTGAGTGAACCAAAAGCAAATCCAAATAGAGTTTTCCTGAACTGGTGAAAGATTTGCCATCATGTTTGGAAAAACTTAAATATAGAAAATGAAGGTGCAGGGCAAACTTGGAATTAATCCATGGGCCACTGATAAAGTTCCTTTATAAAGGATAACAACTGTGCCAGTGGTTACAGGTAAAAATGTCTAAGGAAAATCGTGCTTAGAAGATTCCCGTTTCCTGTTCAATTTCAAAACCTAAAATTGAAAGTGTGGTTTGTAGTTTTTCATTCCCAAAACCTCACAGGAATCAGGCAAAGTGTGAAAGTTACTATCTAAGTATCAAATCTAAGTCTTTGATATTTCTGCTTTTATTCAGACTAGATGATGTCAAACAATCACCACCTGTATTTACATTATGATGTATCTGTTCTTGTGCAGTTGTTTGAATTTGTTTACTGTCCCAAACACAGCAACAGATCATCTTTTGATGTGGAACAGAATACTTCTTAAGTCATTGGAGCTCATGTTGCAAAAAGTTCAGTAACTCTTGTGAAACATAACTTATATAGAAGTCCAGGAACTTGGTAATTATAAATTGATGAAATATTTGTTTAAAATGTGATCCTATGTTACATTTTATGTCATGATGTATTCTGGGAGTTGATTTCAAATAAAAATATTTGGTTTAAAATAAAAATAATATCAAGGAGAGTTGCAATCAGCTGAGCACAATTATAAATCTGTCTTGGTTTTCGTTGTGCTTACAGCACAATTATATTAAAATAACTCACATAATTTCCAAAGCTCCCAGGCTGTCAATCTGCCTGTGTGGCTGTGCACTCCCCTGCTAATCATGCTTGCAGAGCACTCAAGGAATCTGACTGAGGTGTGTATTATCCTTTATATGTTATACAGGAAAGATGAAAGGAAGAAAGAAGGGATGTTCCTTACCTTTAGCCTTTATCTTGCTGTTTGTCTGTATCACTGGGCATGCAACTACTGACTTAGATGACAGCAAAGAAGAGGATGCTCTGGGTAAGTGGTTACAAAAATAACATGTAAAACTATTTCAAACAATAACGATCACTATATTAAAATGCACTTTAGATGTAAATTCTGCACTTCAGAATTTTTCTAGGAAACTTGAAAGTGGAAAGCTAAAAATTTGCTGGTTTCTAACTAATAGGGAGATATTTTGCATTAAGCTCTAGCAAATCGCTGTCTGTAAAGGCTTGTGTCTCCCAAGCTTTTTTGAACTGTTAGTCCTCATCCAACATTATGTTAGATATTAAGATTATTCCCTTAAAGCTCTGCTTTAGGATCCATGGAAATTTAAGTGTTTGGGGAAAAGAGCATCCAGCTGGTAGGCTCAGGTTTTACCTCTCCATACAAAGATAGCAGAAACCTGATGAATAACATTATAGGCTGATGTTACCCAGTCTTGTGCATAACTTTCTTGAGTCACAGTTAACTTGCAAAGTTTTGTCTAAAGATCATGCAGACACTGCCCTAGTTGGTTTTCTGGGCCTTGAATAAGCTATTTGGATAACCCAAATGATTTCATATTGCTGGACAAATAAAAACTCATTAATTAGAGATTTTTGTTAAGAAAACTAATGTCTAAGTGTGACTGTTAGAGCTTGGGAGGTTCTTGAATTCTTACCATTGTAGGATTATTATTTACATTCACTTCATTGAAATTAAGTAAGGTGAATTAAACTTCTGTGCTGGATATCTGTGTGAAATATATTTTAATTTCCTTCCAGACAATTCTCAGGAAACAGATCAGGGAAAACTACTCTTTTTGGGCCATACTAAAACATTCTTATTTCCTTCAAGAAAAACTGTGGTCTTGTTCATAAGCTACAGAGAACTATTCAGCTGATACTTCCCCCATTTGACAAGTTGGATTTTGAAGCCTAGCTGGGAATACAGCTAAGGGGAAACCTTCTGGTTTTATGTAGCTAAGGGGAAAATTCTGTTTTTATGTTGACACCACTCGATCTGCCCGTGTCTTGTCTGATCCTGTCCGAATTATTTATCAGCCTTCTGCAGCAGTGTTTCTTGAGACAAAAATATTAATTCTGCACAATTATGGCTATACCACGAATGAAACTCGTTCTTTGGGACCATGGCACAATTAGTCACGACAATTTAAGATATGCACCACGAAGCATACACTTACCATGACTGCGTAGTCAAGACTGTTTAATACAAAATAATTTTTTTTCTCATTAACCTGAAGTAAACAAATGCCCCTCTTGTTTGAGGGCAAAGTCACACTTCTCTTTGCTCTACCTTGCAACTCTTAGTTTTATAGAAATCCTTAGCCTAAGCTTGCAGTTCATGGAGGCCAAATTATCTTTCTTGTTAAAATAACACACTTTGTTACTAGAACAAGAAATCTACTGGATTAATTTTTTCCTCTATTTTTTTAATTTGTTTATAAATGGCAGTAATAAAATAATCTCAAGGAAATTAAATAGTCTTTTTATTGGACATTATTTTATCACTGATTATTTTACAACTAGTCATTTAAGATTATACGACCAGTAACTGATGTAGTGTGAGGAACAGTTCTGAACTTTTGGGCTTGCATTCCAAAGTAAAAAAAAATCAAATGTGACTTTTAGAAATTAAACTAAGTTTTGTGACTACTGAAGACTCAGCTGCAGTGTTTACAAAAAAAAGATATTTTTGCCATAATCTTTATTTCTGTAAAATTATTAGATTTGTTGCTAATGAAAATTACATTTGTGGTTTCTTAAGAGTCAAATTCTGGTCTCAATTATAATTATTTCACTGTAGAAACTTTGTAGGCTGAAATTTCACTGATATTTATTTTCTGAGTTAGACGGTTATAAAACATTAACATATTTTACCCTATAATTCAATACATTTCACAGAATCACTTAGGATAAAATAAATTGGTGCATCATTATTCATAATGTCATACTTTTTGAATCACATTGGTTACAAGTGCTTTGTGACTCTTAACAGGATTTTTTTGCCTATTAGTATTTAAATTACAATAATGATTAAGGTTATAATTCAAGTCCAATGGGATAAAAAATAGATTTGTTTTCTTCTGTCACTTTTCCACCAGTAAGTAAGGGTACTAACAAAAATAACATATATGAAAATAACTGGGGGTTTATATTGTTCAGCAATACTTTATGTGGTTGGGAGCACTTTAGTTGATGCTCTAAAGCCTGAAGAAAATGACTCACAAGTTGGATGTGCTTTTATTCATATGTGAACCTTTATCAAGAGTAAATGTGACTGTTTAAGGAAAGGGTAGGAAACACATGGGTTGGAAGACCAGTGAACAGTGAGTGGGTTGGAAACTGTCAAAGTCATAAAGATGAAGAGAGAAGAAATAGCTATTCATTAGTGGCAAGGTGCTTAGTATTGATATGACTTATCAAAGAGAGACATTTATAAGAAAGCCTGGAAAATGACAGCATATCTTTATAATTAAGGTTAACCACAGAAACTCATATAATGTTGAGAACCCATAACCTAAGCAAACAAAACCCGAAAGTATTTTACATAAAGTCAGAAATACATGTGAACAAGTTTTATTTTCCGAATTTAATTTATATAGTTGTGGCATGAAAAGAAACCTGTGCAATAATACTCACTGTGCTGAAGGTGTAATACAGAAATCAATTCACTTGCTAATTCAAAGGATGTGTTTTTAACAAGCAGTCTTGCAGGTTATCCTCAGGAGTCAGCTTTGAGTCTTTTATTATGCCTACAGTCAGGGGCAAAAATATTGTTTTGACTTGTGTTCATGTAAGAGGATTAGAGGAATTATTCACTACTTCTGGTTTTGTAATATTACATTGCTTACTAGTAAGGTTGTAACAGTGCTTTGCCTTGATCCCATAAGGTCTATATTATCAGGGATACAGCCTGACTAACTGCAGATTATTGGAGCTCTCACAATGAAAGTAGTGCATGTTAGTTGACAGTAGCTGTTCATGAGTTAAACAGCCATGTCCTGAATTGCAGAAGTTGCCACCTGAATGACAAATGTGAGAAAGGCTCTGCTATGTAGGCGCAGTCTGGGCTGGTATCCTATTTCTCTGTTTCTTGCAGTTGCTAAAAGTAGGAAGACTAAAGGAAATGAGCACATAAAATATCTGCATTAAACTGGCACTCATTGTGAGCCATTTCATCAGGATTGCTTTGCACGTACCACAAACTATGGAGTGAACACTTGGTGCCTTTTGTTATGAAATTCTATGTAGCTGATGTAATTAAGTCATTAGATTAAAAATTCAAGAAGGGGAGGAAGGAAAGGAGGTTTTTCTTTGCATTTGGTATGTGAAGTAATCACTTTGTGTGATAGTATCTCTATAATCATTACTTAATGTATTTCTAGCAAATTTCTAGCAAAATCTACTTAGTTTTCTTGGTCTAGGGTAGGACCGTCCTATAATGCTATAGATTTTCTAGTTTATTTGGACTAGATGCCTAAATTGGGTAAATATTAAATATCCAACAGGGACAGATCCAATGTGGAATATTAAAATGATTTTCTTCTTAAAATGACAAATGCAAGGGTAAAGGCATTCAGAAGTGTAAGGTGGAAAATAGCTGTTGAATCACCTATTTAACAAGATTGTATTTGCTGAAAAGTAAGTAGAAGTTGCAGAACATTGCAAAAATAACACAATGTTGTTCTAAAAAAGAGTCAAGCAATTATATGATGGATTAAGGAAAAAACCCAAAGGATAATTATTCCACTCTATTTGGCACCAATAATGCCTCAGGTAAAAGACTATGTTCAGCTCCGGGCAGCAAACTTCAGCAGTAATCCAGGCCAACAGGAAAAGATCCAAAGGAGACTTGTAAGAGGGTTAGGAAGCAAGAGCAATAAGAAGTTTGGAAAAATCTGGACAGATTGGAGAGATGGGGCTGATTCTAATGGGATGATGTTTAATAAGTCCAAATGTCAGGTACTTCATTTTGGACACAACAATCCCATGCAGAGCTCTAGACTGGGGACAGAGTGGCTGGAGAGGAGTCAGGCAGAAAGGGACCTGGGAGTGCTGGTTGACAGGAAGCTCAACATGAGCCAGCAGTGTGCCCAGGTGGCCAAGAAGGCCAATGGCATTCTGGCCTGCATCAGGAATAGTGTAGTAAGCAGGACCAGAGAAGTTATCGTCCCCCTGTACTCGGCACTGGTCAGGCCTCACCTTGAATACTGTGTCCAGTTCTGGGGCCCCCAATTTTGGAAGGATGTTAGGATACTGGAATGTGTTCAGAGGAGGGCAACGAAGATGGTGAAGGGGCTGGAGCACAAGCCCTATGAGGAGCGACTGAGGGAGTTGGGGCTGTTTAGTCTGGAGAAGAGGAGGCTCAGGGGAGACCTCATTGCTCTCTACAACTCCCTAAAAGGAGGTTGTAGTCGGGCAGGGGTTGGTCTCTTCTCTCAGGTGACCAGTGACAGAACCAGAGGGCATGGACTTAAGCTTCGTCAGGGAAAGTTTAGACTTGATATGAGGAAAAAATTCTTCACTGAAAGGGTGATTGGCCATTGGGATGGGCTGCCCAGGGAGGGGGTGGAGTCACCGACCCTGGAGGTGTTTAAAGGGAGACTGGATGAGGCACTGAGTGCCATGGTTTAGATGATGGTTGGTGTTAGTGTTGGTGTTAGTGTTAGGTTATAGGTTGGACTTGATGATCTCAGAGGTCCTTTCCAACCTTGTGATACTGTGATACTGTGAGTTTAGTATACAGGTAATTAAGAAGAGGCAAGTGTCTTCCGAAAGAAAGAAAGACTGGATAGTTTAAAAGTATTCTGTCCGTGCACTGAAGGAAGTACAAAATTATTTACTATGTGATAAGGAATATTTAGGCAGTATATTCAAAAAAAGGCCTGTCTTTCAAGAAGAGTAGGAAATCTGGAGCTGGCTGCTTCAGGTTGCTGGGAATTTTACTTCAGTGGAGTATTTTATGAACAGTTCGGACATCTGTCAAAAAAGGTCTCAAAGTATTTGTCCCATAGAAATGTGTAAAAAACTTGAACAAGAAACTCCATTAGAATTCCTTCCAGTTTTAACTTCTCACGTTTCTATTGAAGAATATTTACTGACATTCCTGACACACATCTTCCCTGAATGACATATCCTGTGCTCTTCCCATGCTCTTCCCATGGGACCTAAAACAAGTAGGAATAAGTGCTTAAAAGCAGAGGAAGAGGCCTTATACTAAGAATTAGTTTTCTCGAGATATATTCCACACGTGAAATGAGTACAGGCAGGTTTGCATCTGTGCAGATCTACTGGCCAAACGCTCATGCTTGCCTTCTCATCTGCTGCTCTAATCTGAGAAGGAAAGCTAATTTTATATAATCTGTGTGAGTTAAGTGTTCCCAGGTGTAAAGTAATGAGGGAGAATTCTGTCACTGTTCCCAGACACAAGAATGATTCATATTGCTTGAATCCCTTTGAGATGTCGTTCTTCAGTCACTTGGTTGCTGATCGAAGTTGGAGGTTTTGGCCCCTGGGTGTTTCACAGGCTTCACATTTTAGTCAGAGTGTGGTAACTTGCTAGCACTCCTAAGAAAATGATTCCTGGTTGCCAAGACGTGTGACACAGACAGTCATGTTTGCAGCAGATGTCGGTACATCTGGCAGTGGTAACAGGGTCACTGAGACCACAGAGGAAAGGCCTTTGGAGTTAAGCCAAACAATGATTTAGTTCTGTGGGTTTGATGGGAAAAAGGCTAGGAGATGAGACCAGAAACGTCCCAAGATAAACTCTACTAAGCCGTTTGTTCATCATCTTTGTGTGGTTTTGCAGCAATGCCTGCAAGCAGCTTCTGTTTTGATAGCCCGTGACACTGGTGTGGCGCAGCGTTGCGAGCAAAATGAGCAGACGTAACTGCATGTTGGAAATTCCAGTAGTTGGGAAACCTGGTAAATTTTCACAGCCTCTTCTAGACTGAGGTGGGTCACTGGAACAGGTCATGTAGGACATCTCATTTCTTGTGTGCAAAGAAAATAAACCAGCTACCAGCCCTCATCCCAACTGCGTTTGAGTAGAATCGGTTTCTATGGAGCTCTGAATATTTGATTTTACCATTTCGGAAGTTATTCCAAGTTACTGAAAACACTGATCTTTTGAAGACATTTTTTCTCTATTACTGAATGGGGGAATGTGAAAGTTTCATTTTGCAATGCAATATCCTCTCAACTTTTGAAGTCACTTCCAAAGGATTCCCAAACCTGTTGGAGAACTCAAGATGTTTGAGGTCCAACTTGAAATCTCTTGTGACTACTAAACCTAAATTGTTCACAGATTCAGGAAGACCCAGTTAAGGAAGCTGGCAAGAAACAAAGTTCAGAAATCTGTTTGGCAAGATGAGCTCCATAGGGAGTTACTGAATCGAACTTGTCTTAAAAACGTTTATTTTAAATCATCCATATTTCCTATTAGACAGTTTTCAATAATGTTTTTTAGTCTGTTTTCCTCAGTTCAAAATCTGTAAATATAACTTCCTAATGAGAAAACAGTCACATACTATTTTAGGGACTGAATATTTAATAAGTATTTTGAAATTAGCCATCTTAATCTGTATTTTAACACTTAATTGTCCATTTTTGGAAAATCTAATTGCGGGCTACAGTTTTTGTCTTGACGGTAACTGTATAATAAAGGTTATTAATTTTTGTATGTTTAGTAGTTTCAAATGGCTCAAATGGAATAAAATTACTAAACTTCTATTGACCTCAGTATTTATGAGGATTTATCTGAGGTGTGCATTTCATGTAAAGATTATATAATAAAGCTAATTTTATATTTTTATGTGTTAAAATGAGATATCCACAGAGCAGGTAAGTGGTAGTTATACAGATTTCCTTTTTACTGTGTCATAAGGCCTCATTTTTGTGGCTTCTTTTAATTAATACTGAAAACATAATCTAGTTAGTAGGAGGAAGCTGGGCAATGATAGTGTAAAACTCTTGTCCTCATCCTTTTTTTTCTCTTGTTTCTGGGCCTGCTGTAAAGAGCACTGATAGATGCCTTTGCATATATGTGTTTAGAGATACCTATGTTTTGATTAGCTCTGGGAGAATGGGTGAAAAATTCAGATCTGTTTTTCTGGCTGCAGTTGCAAGCATAGAAACTGTGTAAAGCTTTCAAAATCCTCTAGGGCAAAATAGCTTCTTGGAAAAGCAGAACAGGAAAAGATAATAAACCATATATTGATAAGGGAACAATGTCATGAACTGGATCATCTGTCAGACTTTCCTTATGGAGACTGGCAGTGCAAAACTTTGGTAGTATTCTTCTTCACAGCATATATGAAAATTCTTACAGAACGTTCCCTGCCCTAATAATCTGTATGGAAAGACATAGAAGCGATACATTTTCCTTTCACGCTGACTTTCTTGTTGGGTACTCAGCTATTAAAAGCTCTAATGCAAGAACGGTGAGATGGAAGGAAGTCCAAGATATCGTGCTGGCCTTTCCGTTGTACTACTGGCTGGGTTTATGTGCCAGGGGAGTGGTGCCCTCTGCAGGGTTCTCCTGCTTGGTTCATCCCCCAGTGTTCCCTTTGTGACTTCAGGAGCCCTGTTCACTTGTAGAGGTCCATAGAAAAGAGCGCAAGGAACCCACTTTGTGCTTCTTTATTTTATTTATACAGGGATAGACGCTGTATCTTTGGGAGCTGTTGGGATTTCTCTATGTGTTTGTTGTTCACATTGCTTCTGTGTTTAAGCCACTATCCATAGTCATTTAGAGGTTTGCGATGAGTTAAATGTTACAATATGAGCTGTTTTGTTTGAAAATTGAAACCACACATTTAGTTTGATTGAATGGAATTTGTTCCAATGCAGATGATTCTTTAAATCTATATTTAGAGTATCTAGGGCTTTACAGCCAGATGTTATGCAATGCCTCTAGCAGAAAATGCAAGGCATCTCATTTTGAAGTTATGCTGTGCAGTGAAGCATGCTGACTAAATAACTCTTATTCTGCTTCTCCTGTTTATTACAGGTGCTGCTTTGCCACCACTGAAACTAGGGCATTCAGTCTGTGCCATGAAAGCAGATGAAGGTCCATGCAAAGCAATCCATATGCGCTATTACTTCAATATTCAAAGCCATGAGTGTGAAATATTTGAATATGGTGGATGCCATGGCAATGAGAACAACTTCCTAACACTGGAAGAATGTCAGAAGAAGTGTGTGGTAACAGGCCAGTACCCATTCTTTTATCCTACTATCAGTTCTTCATTTGCATCTGTTATTTCTCATCTGCAGATCATATGAATTTTGGAAGCGGAAGCACTCTTCAGTTCCTATTAATAGAGTAATGCGATGCCTCTAATTATGTTCCCAAGTATTATACTATGTTGTAGACATCTGAATTATTTTCCATTGTGCAAGCAAACATTCAGGAGTTGAAAAAATAATGGAGACTTTTTCAGGTAGTGTATCAACCACGTGGGTTTTTTCCCAAGTGAATTCATATATTGGATGTTTGTGTATTTAGACTTTGAGGTAAGATAAAGCAATTCATTTCCAATAGAAGGAATTTGTTCAGTCAAACGTGCTTTGCGCAGCAGTTAAATATGTCATTAAGTCTTACTGAGCTCAAAGCAGCCACGCTGGGCAATCATGCAGCAGAGAACAGATTGCAGGTTATTCTAAGGATGAGCAACACAATCAGATGAAAATTTTTCATCTCTCCTCCTATTAGAGATGTGCCCTAGTAGTACCCTACTGCTATCCAGATCTTGGTAGCTGTCACTTTGTTTGCCCTGTTTTCAGAATTTCAGTCCTGAGCCTTTCTGTCTGTGGAACTGGAAATTAGCTGATGTGCTATGGGCACTGAGTCGGTTAGCAGGGCATAAATTAGTACCTTCTAGGATTTGCGTAGGTCACTTTGAAGCACAGCAATTTTGTATGGGTTACCAAAAATACTGGCAGAAATTTCAGATGAGAAAGATTGTCTTCAGAAGCTATTTTTCAGATTTTCTGACCCAAAGAGACTATGTATGTAAAATAAGCTCGTTTATAGGAAACTCAACACGAGCCAGCAGTGTGCCCAAGTGGCCAAGAAGGCCAATGACATCTTGGCCTGCATCAGGAATGGTGTGGTCAGCAGGACCAGAGAAGTTATCATCCCCTTATACTCAGCACTGATCAGGCTGCACCTTGAGTGCTGTGTCCAGTTCTGGGCCCCTCAGTTTAAGAGAGATGTTGAGATGCTGGAGAGTGTCCAGAGGAGAGCAATGAGGATGGGGAAGGGGCTGGAACACAAGCCCTCTGAAGAGCGACGGAGGGAGCTGGGATTCTTTAGCCTGGAGAAGAGGAGGCTCAGGGAAACCTTATTGCCCTCTATAACTACCTAAAAGGAGGTTGTAGTCGGGCAAGGGTTGGTCTCTTCTCTCAGGTGACCAGTGACAGAACAAAAGGACATGGTCTCAAGCTTCGTCAGGGGAGGTTTAGGCTTGATATTAGGAAAAAATTTTTCACTGAAAGGGTGATTGGCCATTGGAATGGGCTGCCCAGGGAGGTGTGGAGTCATCATCCCTGGAGGTGTTTAAAAGCAGATTGGATGAGGCGCTTAGTGCCATGGTTTAGACAATGAGTGGGTGTTGGTGTTGGGTCATAGGTTGGACTGGATGATCTCAGAGGTCTTTTCCAACCTTGTGATACTGTGATAGCATCATGCTTTGTCCGTAATAAACTGAAGTGTCTCTTATTACCCATCTCCCATCCCTTCTAGAAATCACATCTACATAGTACATAGATCAGGCCTTGAATCTGTTATATGGCCTGTTTCACAGCACATCTGTATTTCCTGATAGGTATTACTAAGAATTTTGTCACTAAATTTATTCTAGACACCAAAGGATCTGTCTCCCATCTCGGTGTCAGAGTAATCACTGGGTCTGATGTGCACATACCCTAAGCAATATTTTATTAATGATTGTTAGTTACAATTCTTCTAAGCCTCAGGATCTGCAAACATGATCTGATCATACCAGTAAGCCAGGCACTGTAAATAAGCATTTTATTATCTTTTACTGGCAAAAAAGTGTGGCCAGGTAACAGAAAAATAAGTGAAGTCCATGGACTTCAGTCCATGTTACAGTCAGTTCAGTTCCATTTTCAGTTACAGTCAGAGCAGGGAGTATAGTTCAGGGTGTCTGGCATTTACTTCACTGGTAGGTATAATCTCTTCTCTTCTGACTGTGTGAGCTATATAGTCCTGATGCTACATTATATAGCTTCAGTACCTATTTACACTTATGCAAGGTTGATCAAGTTTTTCCAGTAGTTATAGGTGTTTAAAATTAAAGGAAAAATTGCTAAGAAGATCTCGATAAAATGGTTCTGTGTTTCCTTGAACTACTTTTCAGTTGCTCCTATAGGTAGCTGATGTTTCCTCCCAGGTGTGTTTATGTAATAAAGCAATTAATTTGAATACAAACCAGTGCAACAGCAACATACCTCATTGTCCACTGTAGGCTTTGTGAGTTTCTCAAGTCTATAATTTGCTTCTTTGACTCAGACTTTTCTCCCGCTGTATCCAATCCAGCCACAGCAAGGGAAAGAATAAGGGAGTATATGTTTGTTGTACATTTCTTGTATGACAATTTCTGATTGTGTTTATTGTTTACAGAGTGTAGCAGGGTGGCTTTCTTACCTACACAAAGTGAGCCAGAACAGTGTGAGTGAGGAAACAAAGCCTCAGTGAGACTGTGTGTATATATAATAGTAAAATTTAACCTGATGTGTTGCACACAAGCACAGTTTTGTTTCCTTTGCCATACGGCTTTCACGAGATACAAGTGTGTGTCATGGATTTCACTGATTTCCCCCCCCCCCCTCCATGGACAACCAACTTAAAGTTAATTTCCATATTTATTAACTTTTCAGCACAGAAATTAATGAAACTTGCAGCTGAACTCCATGCTTGATACATACACTTAAGTTTAAAATATGAATGTTGGCAATGCCATTCTAAGAGAACAACCTTCCTTAAGAGGCCTTTTCTTTAATTCTACAGTACGTTATTTAGAAAATTGTGGTTAATCAGTTTCCAGTTATGGCTCCACCAAGTTTAACAAATACAGTCTTTCAAGATGAAAAAATGGAAAGTTCTTTTTCTTGCTTAGCATTTGGTGTCAGAAAGAGCTGGGATCTAGGATGAGAAGATAGTTTTTCTGTCACCAGACTGGCTTTTGATATTTTACATCTGGTAAATGATTCTGGGTTTCAGCAGGGCCCCTAGCACTTTTGCCATGATTGGAGCAGGGCTGTTTGCATGACTGCAGCTGCCAGTATCTCATCCAAAACATACAATTTCTGGTAATTTGGAATGTTTGTCCAAAATTCCAGTTTAAAGGCTAAGAGAGAGGGATAAACTGCAAAAGGCAGAGATAGATACAGAATTTGGAATTAAAAATGTCCAAAAGTCATGATCAGGTGCCATGAGTGAAGTTCTGTACAATGGTTTCTTAAATCTAATGATGCTGTGATCACTAGTACTGTTATTTTGATTCTCACATATATATCTCACATATAATCTCAATATCTGAACGGATTTTCTGGACCAAATCTTGTATTGGCATGTAATTGGCAGAACTCCATAGAACAAAACTGAAAGTTATTTAAAATGAGAACTGGCTTAATGTCTACATCTTGATGCTTAGCCTCAGTACAATGTTTGGTGTGTGTAATAGTGATCCAAGAATCTGCAAGTATTGAATTTGCTATGATGAACTGGAGCAATAAAGGCTCATTATTTCTGTAATCTCTGAATGAATAACAGCAGATAAGATGGTTTGGGGCACACGCAATGTGCTGTTGACCATCAGCCATAAACCAAAGGAAACTAGTAAGTCAACCCCCTGTTGCCAACATAATTAAGTAAAAAACACATGTTTTCGTAGGATCTATTTATTAAATCTAACTCTGTCTGTGCAGTCTTTCGGTACATGGTTATATTCATCTTACTTAGTGTTTCCAGTATTTATTACTGCAGGAAGATTATTATTGAGTAACTATACAAATCAGACCAAAAAGACAGTATGGGTGACAGGAAAATGCTTAAAAATCAAGAAGAATCTAAGATACTCTGACAATTATCACTGTCAAAAAAACTGAAGGTCAAAATGGTTAAAAATAAGCTAGAGGGAAGTTTCTGATATATATGCAAATTCCAAAGAAATAATGGGAATAGATGAAGTGTCTGATTTTCCAGTATTAAGCACCAGTGCAAGAATAAATGAGCCACCATGAGTGAATTGCAGACTCCTTAAATCAGAACAACTTTTAAAATTTTTGAATGAATAAACCATCAAAGAAAGGAGTAGTCCCAGAACCAACTAAAGTTGGTACAAGAGAGTTCAGAGAGCCCAGCTACAGGGTGACCAGTCCAAGACTCTCCAAGACAGAGTTCAGATTCGAGCTGCCTAGTTCAGAGTCACGTCTCCCAGAAATAATCTGCATTTGTTGGGTTTTTTTAGTGCCTGATACTCACCACTTCAGGGAAGAAAACTTAGTTTTAAGAGGACTTTGCCTGCACGTTCCTTTGTTTACTGGATATGAGTAGAATCACAGATGTCATCATTAGCACAAAGGTCCTAGTTTTCAAGGCAGTGAATATATACCTTAGGCTACTTAAGCTTCTAACACAGGAAAATAACTACTGGTAAAACTTTGTGGTCATGACAGCAGTTATATCTATTGTTTACACAGTGGATCTACTCAGAAATACAGTTTGTTTACAAACAAGATATTAATTCTTCTGTGGATTTGGCTTTTTAACTGAAGCCAGAAGCACAAAGACACTGTTGACATGGTAGTAAGATTAAAATATTCTGGGCCTGTACAAATGCACAATATATTCTTCCTGTTCTGTGCCACAAGATTAGAGATCATATGCCAAAATATGAGTGCTGATTTTGGCCTGATGGGACAACAGAGTGAAATTAGTGAAATGGCTTGATGTGAGTGTCCATGATTTAGGTCATGGGTTTAAATGCTGCAGTCACAGCCTCCTACTAATAGGAAGTGCTGGAAAGATGTTCAAATAAACGATATGGCGCTCTAAAGTGCATGTCGTGTCTTTAAATAATTTTTTTTAAGGATGCCAGCTGCATTGTCCCAGAGGTGGAAGGACAATATATTGTGACAGAATTTCTACCCAATAGATTTACTTTGAAAATGTAACGCAGGCCATGTTTCCAGAAGAAAAGAAAAACCAAACTGTGTTAGGATTATGGTGCACAAGGGCAATAAAAGTAATGCTGAAAGCTTATTAGTCATCAGCAGCACCTCTTAAAATAGGAGCCAGGGAAAGTTTAGCACCATATAAAGAATGGCTGAAAACACTTGCTCTGGAATATGTGGAGAATAAACTTCTAATATTCCTTTCAAATTTTGACTGTGAAGAGATTGTTGTATGGGGAGGGGCAGACCTTATTAAATTACAGAAAAAAGGAGGATACAGCTGGTCCAAGTGTCTTCTGTTGCTGCTTCTGTAACAAGGAAGGGCATAGCAGCATCTCTTCTTTCTAACAGGAGTTGTTTCCAGTCTGAGCTTTTGCTACTAGGTACCTCCAAGCTGAGACAGGGCACAGCACTACTGTATCCCCACCCTTGCCAGATGCTGTAGTGATGTCCTTTATATGTGTGAGCTAGAGATCTTCTGGGAAACCCAGCACAAGAGTCTAATGCATGTGATTTAAATGCAGATTAAAATCTATGGTTCCCTTTGAATTCCCTTTCCTTTAATGTTTCAAAGAAGGCTAAACCATGAGTTACACTGAGGCTTTATGAGCAGGTCTCTGGAAGCTGAGGAAGGAAGAGCCATCAGCAGTAGAAAGTAGGTGTAATATGCTTCTGCTACTGAACTGCTACTCTTGGCATGAACCATACAGAATTGGTATCTTCCTGAAGGGAGCTGTGGTAGCTAAGTAAGATGGCCAGGGTCAGGTAAATGTATTGCCTCATTACAGTGTGTTTGATTGCCTCACAAACAAAATGCAAAATAAAATGGCATTTGCTTTCCAGCAGACAACCTCAAACAAATCATTAGCAGTTCCACTCTATCGCTTCTCTCAGATGCAAGAGGTCAGTGGGCAAAGGAGAGCTTTAGAGAAATTAGCATTTTATAATGCTATTAGGAAAAGCACAAGTACAAAACAAGAATTATGATGCAATGCAATTAAGATGACTTAGGTGAAGTCTAGAAGCTACTATTCATGTCCCTGCAAAATATGTCTGTAATAAAAAATGTAGGTGCTATCCTTAGAAACGTTTCTCTCAGCCACTGAAAAGAATTCAGACTTTATTACACATTGGCTGAGTCGGTCTCCCTTTGGACTCCTTTGTAGCTTTATGATTAGGAGGTCTTCTAGAAGAGGAAGAATATTTGTTTTCAATTGCTGAAAAGGAGTGTGGGGTTGCATTCAGATATCCAGCTCCTTGAGTACAACAGAACCCAGGGTCCTCCATTAAAAATGACAATAGCAACTTCATCACTCCTGAGCAGGCACTAAAAGGATAGTGCAAACAAGTGTGTCCTCTAAACTACCCTAAACATAGTTGGAAATACCTGGCTGAATGGGCTTTAATATCATAAACAGCGTAATTCCTCAGAGGCTGGCATAGCAAAGGAAATTAGATAGCAAGAGAGAAGTCTTTATTGCAAACTAGATCAGCTCCAAAACTATAGGCAATATCAGTAGCTACAGCGTTTGGGTTAAGTCAGTCTGCTAATTACTTCTCTTTTGAGGAAGAGGATTATATAATACAGGATTCTGGTTCCAGTAACATGAAGGGGAATTTTTCTGTTCAATATTCCCATAATTTGATTCCAGTACTTTCCATATCCTCAAGTTTCCAGTCTAGCAGGTCTTCTGATACAAATGAAATGATACTTCAGTCATCCACAACAAGCTTTTGTGCTACTTCTCTGTTAGGGAGAAGAAAGAAGGGGAAGAGATGCTGTATTCTTTGTCCTCAGAGCTTATAGTAGCGGCTAAGCCCCCTGGTATCACAGGTAAAAATAAACGTCTGCTTTTGCTAAATGCTTTTCTTTTTATTTATATTGCAGAATTGCCTCCGAAGGTGATGTTAGCAAAAATTAAGAAAGGTAATTATGTTTACATAGTAATCTAAGACTCTTATACAACAATAAGGGATTTAGCTTCTTTTGATGACTTTTGACTCTTGATAAAAACAAGAATGTCAGACTAAAGTGAGTTCTTATTCCCAGTCGCCTTCTGTATTCATCAAAAACTTTGAGGACAACCGTGGTCACTGAAGATAGTATCTGCAAGCTCTTATGCCCCAAATAATAAACACATCATGACACTTTTTTCTCTTTTTTCAATAAAGTGAAAAGAAGTTTCTGCAGATATTCAAGCATTATATATAACTAGCCATGAATATTGCATGTTTTGAGAATAATTTAAATGCTTCCTCCACTGTTAGCAACATAGGAAAAAATCACTCCACAGAACTTTTTAAGTATTGCCTGTGTAGGAGCTAACAGAGGTTTGGGCAGATCCCCTAACTGCTGGTTAAGTAGGGGCAAGTTTACCACTCATGAAGGAGCAGACTGTTTACATAAATTTAAATTTAAATGCGTGATACCCAGGCTTTCTAAATAGCCGGTGCTTAAGCACTGGAAATCACCCTTGAGATAACCTGTGTTCCTAACAAGAATACTTAAGTCTGGCACTTAGAATGGAGCTTGTCAAGATGTACTCCACCCTACCCTGTCATTTCACATTAGAGGCTTTCCTGGACTGGGCCCAGTGCTGGTGCCCAGAGTTCCCCCAATACAGATGAATGCATTTCTTCACAGCTCAGCTACTCTTTCTCTGTTCACTCTCCTTCCCTTATCTCTCCTTCCACTTGCTGCAGTGTGCATTTAACTCCTGACACAAATACCAATATTAGTACATACATTTTGAAATAGACTAATTAAATTATTTATCCTTGCAGAATGATATTCTGGAATATTTTCATACTGAGGTGATGGTTCTCCTGTTGTCTACTGTCTTTTCCATTCTTAATGCATTAAGAAGATTTGGTGATTCTATGCTATGGAATTTACTTAAGTTGATTTTATGCGGACGCTTGGCACTGCTTCCTTTAAGATCTGACCCTAGTTCCCTGCTTTTAACACCAAAACAGGACACATCCTGTTCAATTCATCTCGTGACTATCATCAACATCATTACGTGTTTATTATTGTAGTCTTGAATATTGAGTCTCTAGAGAAAGATGGCATTTAGAAGTATAGTACTAGTTTATATGGTTAGGCTTATGTTGCCTTCATGACCTATCTCTTCCAAAGTAGCTATAAAAGGTAGCTGTGAGCTCAACATATTTAGAGTTCATTTCCTTTTTCTGCAAGAAACATTTTAATATAAGGATTTTCTAAATGAAGAGCAGCTGTTTGTAAGAATCAGTCATCATTCTGTGGTCTGCATTACTTACCTTTGTTATTGTTTGCCTTCCTTTCTCAGTTAATATTTATGTGTCTATCTATCTATCTAATATTTTTCTGTTCTTTCCAATATTATGCAATGTTTGATGAAATAATTGTTTCTGTGGCTCCTGGTGTCTGTGAGCTTCTAATAGCAGCCCTTAGCACACTGTTTTAGTCTCACTATCCTATTAAGATTCGCAGGTAAGGAAAGCCTTTATATGTCTCTTCTGATATGATTGCCTTATATAATGCCTAAGTCAGCTCAGTCAAGAATCATATTTCAAAGTATCTACTAGCAAGAATTGGAGAATAGCTCCACGTTTCCTATTATTTCCATGATTTTCTTTTAAGAATATAATTCTGAAAAAAAAAAGAAAGACCATGGTGAGAACTTGACATTTGGGGATTATTGTATAGCTACGTGTCTTTTTTCTCTGCCAGAATCCATAGTATCATGCTTTGATATTCAGTCAAATTGCACAGTATTCTTATGTTAACTTTTTATTGGTTAGTATTATAGTTACTGATTGCAAACTAGGAACTGGGGCCAAAAAAATGATTGAATAGCTGCTCTGTCTCCCAGTTTCCTGTATCCTTTAATAGCAGTAGCCTGACCCAAACAAGATGCATTGCTTTTTTTCTGGGTTTCTTTAAAAAAAAAAAAAAGCTATTTCCTTTTCCCCTCTATTTAACATCACTTTCTGTGTATTTAACATTGACTGAAATGACTACATAAATTAAAAGAATGTGTGCTTAAATTCAAATGATCCATATGTGATTCACAGTAAAACCTAATTTTCTTCCTACAGCTTCAATGTAGGAGGACACTTAAAGGAATCATTAGTCCTTATTTTCCAAAATATAATTTGCTGGCTACTTGAAATAAGGGCAAAAAAGCAACAAAAATGTCCCTGTAACACTCCGCATAATATTGCAGTTTTATAGAGAGAGGAAAAGCAGTACAGTAAAGCAGCAGTTATTTCACATTTGATCTTTAGTCCAAAGTTACAGGTTTATTTTATAAACTTCCTCCAGTTCTATTGTTGTCTTGGAATGTATATCGAGTTTGTTTCTTCCCCCACCCTGTTCATCATTTAACATTGTTCACAGAGAAGCCCGGCTTCTGCTTTCATGAGAAAGACCCTGGAATCTGCAGAGGCTATTTTTCCAGGTATTTCTATAACAAAGAGACAAAGATATGTGAAGCATTTAAGTATGGTGGGTGCCTAGGAAACCAGAACAACTTCAAGAATTTGGAAGAATGCCAGACTACCTGCCAAGGCAACTGTAAGTTGTTGTCCTCATTATTCTTAGCTTTATTCTTGTACAAACACTGATGTGATTTGAAGGAATCTTGCTTGGGGAAAAAAAGGCAACTTAGGGTACCCTGAGGTGGCAATAATTTGTGTCTGAAATTAAGACTAGTTGCAAATATATTTAAATAAAAATACAAAAATGAAAAATAGAAATTAATATCCTGGTAGGTACTATTAGTTTTAATGAATATTTCAGGACTCCTACTTTTTTACCTTTCTCATGACGTTGCCTGCATATGTTAATTCTGCAAGTTGAAACAGAGTGTGATTTATAATTTGAAACAGGATCTTAGAAGCAATAAAGACAGTTGAAGTAATTGAAGTAACATCAATCTCCAGAAGCAATAAAGACAGTTGAAGTAATTGAAGTAACATCAATCTCCACTGAAGAAGGGGATTTGGCCTGCAATTTGGTCCTGGCCATATCTTGACACTAGAGCATTGCATTTCTCCCTTAAACTTGCCATTAGGGGAAAAATTTTATAACCCCACTTTCTAGATCAGAAATTTGGGGAAATTTGATTTGACTTTTACTGTAAAAATATTGGTACCTACATTGAAGAAGGCAGAGAATTTGCAGTAATAGAGATTATAATGACAGGGAATGAAGCAATGGACCCATTTTGGTTATAGGCATGTGAGTCTTTTTGTAATCTAAAATCTGCCTGCTGCTTTGCTCTAGAATATCATAAAATGTTAATATATATTCACAAGTACTTTTTAAACAATATACTCTTTTCAACCGAAGTCTTGTAATGAAAAGAGGTACCACTGTAGGAATTTTTGGTTTACTGTTTCAGTTTTTTTGTGTGTTGCTAGCTTCCCACCAAAGAATTGTGGGAAACCTGTCCCTCACTTCTGAATGATTTGCCTGTGCAGTGTAGGCTACAAACAGTCATTCAGATTGACTGTAGATCATTCAGCCCTTTCTTCACTCTACTGCTTCCTATTCTGTATCAGAATGTGGTAACCTTCATAACTCCTCTGCCCTTCACAAAATACTTCATTTTATTCATAGGACAAATACATTTTCCCACCCAGAGTCTCCAGACCCTTTTGTATTGCTTGTCTCTAGTGTGCCTTTTTCCAGGACTGTTTAATAATATGTCATTTTGGGAAGGGGAGCTTGAATTTATTCACATTTAGAAAAACTTGCTTTTTGTAAAACTATGCCTCTTTTTAAACCTTTTGTAAAAGACTCACCTACAGAACCATGTGCTTTCCTCCTGCCTCTGCTGAAGCATTTCTTCCTGGTCTCTGAGGCCACTTTTACCTTCTGAACTTGAAGTTGCAGAATGCTTTATTTCCTGACTTTAATCTGAAGTAATCCCTCCAAGTAAATTTGTATGAATAACCGAGAAGAGAGAATTATGTATCATTGCTGTGGTTTAAATAAAGTTTTTACCTTAGTGATTTTGAATCACTGATACCTGTCGTTGTCTGTGGTTTTTCCCCTCATTGTTTTCCTTTTGTTTTTCTTTTAACAAATGTATTGCCAGTTGTTCCAGCTGAAGAGCATCCTAACACAAGGAGCACTAGTTCCCCAAAGGAAGAACCCAACCACCTTCCCGGGATTTTTGGTAAGAATTTGCTTTTGCTGTTTATAGTTTGGTTTGATTTGGTTTTTTTTGTTTGCAAAGGTTAGAATGTCTACTAATAATATAAAAATAACCTTACCCAACCATCTTATGTCAGTAAAATTAAAGAAGAGGAAGTAATCCATCCCAAAGTTGTTTCAGCACATCAGTTTCCCATGCCTTTGGCACTTACAGAAATGCTGCCTTTTTCGTGGTATTAATACCACCATGGAGCAAGACAAATGTACCAGTCATAGCTTATTTTCAGTTCTTTGCTGTAGTCTAGATAACCTGTCACTTATTCTTTCAATTTTTTTTCCTTTTAGTCAACTTGTTGCCAACTGCTCCAGATGAGAAGTCCCACAGTGTGAACAGTAGCTCCCCAAAGGAGGAGCACAACCAGTTTCCCATCTTTTTTGGTAAGATTTCACTTCTGCAGTTCTTAGCTCTCTTGTCTTCTGTATGCACTCTGGATTGCTTTTCCACTTCCACCATTTTCCAACACATCTGAGACTAAAGAATGGCCTTCCATCTATGTGGAATGTTTTGATAATCAAAGAAGGTTAAAAAGAGAAATACATTGCTACTGAATGGTGTGGAAGACTGACCACACATTGTCCTCTTCTGGAAGCGTGCGCTTCCTGAAGTTCTGATAAATACAAACATTTAAAGACCAAAAGTGAATGTAGTGATTCAGGGTTCTTTTAGAAAAAAATAATATTTTTTTGTGGTGATCTAGTTGGCAGCTGATTTAAAGCCACTTTTACCCATTAGAAAAGGGTGTATTTGGACTTTGGAATATGGCACAATATGTTTAGCATAATACATTTTAGTTTTGACTAAGATCATATTAAACTCAGTTCTTGGTATAACAAAAGTGAGTGTGCATTAATTTTGTGTCTGCTGTAAGGTATTTTTGCATGTGTATTAAATGTAGGTGAGAAGCTGGACCTTTATTGTAAAAGGCTAGGTTTTAACAGTTTCTACAGCTGGAGGCTGTCCACTATCAATGGCTGCTATTTGTTGACACTGTAAAGAGCGACTGAATTTGAGGCATTTCATTTTTATGATCCACAGTTATGCAAGAGGAAACAAGAAACAGTTGGAAAAAGACTGAGCATTCTTACCAAGTATTTCTGTTGTTTTTTTTGCATTTACACTTACTTGTACTTTTGGGAATTGAGTGATGGCTTACGAATTTGTATGATTTTTGTGTTTGATATGATGTGTAAGGTAATGGGCATGTAGGATAACATTCTTGTGCTCTTGGTTTAGAATCATATGTCTAATAAAGCTTGAATGTGTGTTGTATTCTATTTTTTTTGCCTGCATTGTGATCTATATCTTGGGTTGAGGTAAGTTTCTGTGAAAGTCGGGTAAGTTTCTGTGAAAGTTATGTTTGTTTACCACATAAAAAACATCAATGCACTCTGTTATTAAAGTATCTGAATATAAAACAGTAAAGCTTTTGGCAACTTAATTGTTTCACTGAAAAATATTTGTATGATTTAAGGCCTGATAATAAGTCTAGGGACACATTCCCTGAAGGTTTTTACTCATAATGTGAATCCCCAACCTGCTATACAAGCAAAGAGGGAAGATTCACTGGGTTTTCTCAAATGAAGTAGAAGCCTACTTGGTTGTGTCAGAAATAATGAATTTTCTGGTAGAGCAGATTTTGGGAGGGATAAGAGCTTAAGAGAAAGAGAAGACTTGAAAGTTGGTGGATGAAAGGGTTGGGGAAAAAGGGTGGGTGGAGTCAGTGTAGCTGAATGAGTCAGGTAAGACCTTCTAAGGATGAGTGTGTTTCAGTGAAAATTCTGAAGACCCCACAGATCCTTCCCTGCTCTATAGTCTTTCTCTATCTGACACCATCTGCCCTAAGGAGCTTCCTGCTGCTGTTCTGTTTATCAGCCTGCACCTTCCAGACTCCTGGAATGGACTAATATTTTGTGCTTTGTGCAATCTTGTTACGGGGGAAAGAAAGAATATAAAGCCATAGCTGACAGCTGATTTCTCCACAGAGATGTGGAGAACATAGCTTCCACTCCTGTGTTGCTAGAGGTACAAGTGTAAACTGAAGTTGTACAGTAGAGCCATCTCACACAGAGATACACTGTGACTCCCCTCACTGTGATGTCCCTCAGTGAGGGATGGAAATCTGGCTGTGCACATGAGGTCAGGACAGGCTGTTTGTGATGGACTGGCTGATGCCCATCTTCTTTAGCACAGGCAAAGTAGCTGGTCCGCCACTGTAACATCTATTTTGCATGTTTATTCATGTAGCTATTTATCTTCTTTTTTTTCTTAAATACTTGACCACCATTAAAAAAAAAGTTGCAAAAAGTTGTCTTTTATATAATAACCTTATTGCACAATTTAAATGCTATTTTATCTTGATTTCAAGAAAAAGAAAACATATCATTGGTGTTACATATAGCTTTGTAATGGTATCATCCAGTTGGCGGCCGGTCACCAGTGGTGTCCCCCAGGGATCAGTGTTGGGTCCAGTCCTGTTTAATATCTTTATTGATGATCTGGATGAGGGGATTGAGTCCATCATCAGCAAGTTTGCAGATGATACCAAGCTGAGAGGCAGGGCTGATCTGTTAGAGGGTAGGATGGCCCTACAGAGGGATCTGGACAGACTGGAGAGATGGGGCTGATTCTAATGGGATGATGTTTAATAAGTCCAAATGTCAGGTACTTCATTTTGGACACAACAATCCCATGCAGAGCTCTAGACTGGGGACAGAGTGGCTGGAGAGGAGTCAGGCAGAAAGGGACCTGGGAGTGCTGGTTGACAGGAAGCTCAACATGAGCCAGCAGTGTGCCCAGGTGGCCAAGAAGGCCAATGGCATTCTGGCCTGCATCAGGAATAGTGTGGCCAGCAGGACCAGAGGAGTTATCGTCCCCCTGTACTCGGCACTGGTCAGGCCTCACCTTGAATACTGTGTCCAGTTCTGGGCCCCAGTTTGGGAAAGATGTCAGGATGCTGGAGTGTGTCCAGAGGAGGGCAACGAAGATGGTGAAGGGGCTGGAGCACAAGCCCTACGAGGAGCGACTGAGGGAGTTGGGGCTGTTTAGTCTGAAGAAGAGGAGGCTCAGGGGAGACCTCATTGCTCTCTACAACTCCCTAAAAGGAGGTTGTAGTCGGGCAGGGGTTGGTCTCTTCTCTCAGGTGACCAGTAACAGAACTAGAGGGCATGGACTCAAGCTTGGTCAGGGAAAGTTTAGACTTGATGTTAGGAAAAAGTTCTTCACTGAAAGGGTGATTGGCCATTGGAATGAGCACCCAGGGAGAGGGTGGAGTCACCGACCCTGGAGGTGTTTAAGGGGAGACTGGATGAGGCACTGAGTGCCATGGGTTAGATGATGGGTTGGTGTTAGTGTTGGGTTATAGGTTGGACTCGGTGATCTCGGATGTCCTTTCCAACCTTATGATACTGTGATACTGTAATTAATAGATTTCCAACAAAGCTCTTGATCTTCAGAAAATTAAACTCTTGGCCAAAATACCCACTTTTTTTTTCTGCGTATAAACATGAAATGTGTAATGGTATCTTTCAGCAGTGACCTTTCTGCAGAACGTGAAGATTGTTCTGGTCTCACTCTGCTGCAAGGCCTATAAAAGCTTTTATTCTGGGCAGAAGGTGAAGCCAAGAATCAAACCTTTCTATACAAAGTGATCTATGTTAGGAAATGACAAGTGCTGTACTCTTACGTTTGATTTGTGAAATCTGAGTGGGATGCTGGATCAAAAGTCAATTTCCAACTCAGCAAATAGGAAATGGCACACAGAGGCAGTTCCTGTTATTACTTACCAAAGTCAAGGCCATATCTTTTGCTGATTTAAATTGACAGGGTTCTATTTGCTGTAGTGGATCTCTACCAGTTTATACCTGTAGAGTACTGTCAAGTGCAGATGACTCATTTTTCTTGTAATAGCTTGCCTACTTGAAGATTCTTTTATTTTCTCTTTGCTGCAACCAGAAATGAGATACTGAAGTCTGCATATATCAAAAATCTGGCAATAAATCTGAAGATTTGTGAATGTCAGAGACCTGTGTCGGGCGAAAGAGACTGCAGTAGCATCATTTCTCATCCAGCTCACCAAGATAATTTCAAACTTCTTTTGTACGCACAACCCCAGCTAAACCAGAGGGAGAATGATTATTGTCTGCAATGCAGGGTTGGGATTATTTTTTATAAATATGAGTCTGTATCTGAATATGTGTAAGAGATTCTGAAGGATGATCATGTTATCTATTCACACTGTAGAGGAGGGTGTATGGAATTCAAGAAAAAATGTATTATAAGAATTAAAATTTAAACCATATACATTTAGTAACTGTTTCAAGTAGCAGTGAAGGGTAAGATGTGATGGTCTTCTCATGGGTAAGACCAATGGCCTTTCTTAATCTACTGCTAATTGCATATAATTAGTTCACCTATTTTTTCAGAAACAACTATTAAATTATTGCAGTTTGGGGTCTTTTTCTCTCAGCAAAACAAAATCAATCCAAATATCAGCATCATCAAGAAAAAGAAAAAAAAGAAAATTAAGATAACAAAGATCTACACTGTATTTTTATTCTTACAATAATGTCATAGTTATAAAAAGTAACTAAGTAGTGCTCATTCTATAACCTGAAACTAACTTAATCTATCCTGAAAAATTAATTCATGACTCCATTTTTTTCATTTCAGGATTCTTTTTGAATACTATGATGTTGCTAACTCATCTTCAAATACTTTACTAATTTCCTTTTGCTGTCTTAGCTTTCCATAAATTACCATGATATTTCTTTCCCAGCAATTTTTCTTACTTTTTCCTGATGCCTGTTTAGCTCTTATCCTTGGCAGATGAACCTTTTTCAGCAGGTGTAATATGTGTAAGACAAGTAAGATGCAGAATGTTCTTTCTGGATATTTTCTTGTCAGCCTCTTGAATTGTCCAAGTTAATTCAAAACTTCTTGCTTTCAGCAAGTCAACTGCTTCTCCCATTTGTGACAATAGGATGTCTTCAGCTCTGTTGTAACCCAAGTTATTCCCTGAAGTTTTTCCTTGTTTTTTGACTCTGAACCACTTCCACCTGGCCAGCCAAAAAGGTCATCTGAGGAGCTTCACACTTCCATTTATGCCATCAGATCTCAGTTATCTCGATTTTCCTGCTTCTGGAAGGAAATGGTGCTCATATAGGTCCCTCATAACTGATGATCCAATGGCTCTCATTCAGTTTCCTGCATCCTGTGCAGTTTTGTCAGTTCTAATTTTGTATGTGAGTCACTCCAGAGTGATAAATGGCACGGTTTCTCCAGGTTTCGGAATCCTGGTACAGATTTGCTTCTTGAACTTGTTCCAGTGCCCAGGTGCTTTGGATACCTCGGGTTTATCTTCCAGTGTTTCAGTTCTCATACTCTCACTTGCATCGACACTGAAGAAAAAAGCCATCAGCCTGCTCCTTGGAATGGTAAAACCTAACAACAGCACTAATGCACCAGCATCTTGGTCACTTTGTGCACTTATTCTTCACATTCAGTCCTTTGTTATTCTGCAAGTTACAAGCTATTTCTTGAGAATTCCTCAGTGCTTTCCAGTAGACCAACTTCTGTTACTTATGTCAGGCTTTCTGTATTCATAGAATAAACCCAATGTTAATGTATTGAATCTTACATTGTAAATGTACACCAAATGTACCTCCTAGTTGATTTCAGAATGCCTCATACTAATTAGCATAATTCACTTCATTAATTATCAGAAATATTTACCATATTTTTTTAAGCTGTCCGAGTTTCATTTATTTCACTTCACTTTCTAAAAATAGTTCACTTGAAACTTCTCTATTTGAACTTGAATACTATCACCGAAATGGCAAGTTTATCATTAAATATATAGGAAACAAACCCTGCTTTCAGGTAAGCTTTTGTTGGCTTTTGGAATTCAAAGGGAACAGCATTTGCTGTGGTATTTCTTGTAATCATAAAAAGACAGAAGCTTATGTAAAGTATCCTGGATTTTCAGAAGGGCAGAATGAAATTTGCCAGTAAATTTCACATGAATTTCAAAGTTCCATGGGCTTCAAATCTCATGTATAATGTCAACATAACAGAAAGCTGGCAAACTGCAGTGTTGTCTCTAACCTTGGTTTTTTTGGTATTTCTAGAACCACCCACTATCCCTTCGTTGTGCATGACCCCTATGGACAGAGGACTTTGTAGAGCCAGAGAGTTACGATTTTACTACAACTATTCAACTGGAAGATGTCACCCGTTTAGCTACAGTGGTTGTGGTGGGAATGAAAATAATTTCACCTCCAGAAAGTCATGTTTGAGGATCTGTAATAAAGGTATGGGAAGTGATACTGCTACAGACTATAGTAAGAGGTAAATATGCAGGCTGAAACATTCTTACAACTTCTGGTAGTAAGTATTGGCCTGCTAAAATGTTAGTAGTTCAAAGTCTTAGAAAAGTGAAAGTGGAAAACACAAAAGAGACAGAGCTAGAGAGAGAAAGATGGACAGTGAAATACAGTGCATGAGAACAGAAATAAGACAACTTGATGTGTGTCAGGAATATGAAGGCTTCAGATAAGACAGTATTCTTTTTTCTTGTTTTAAGAATATTTCTTGAAAACAAGACGAGTTATTTCTGATAATCTTGGATGTGTTAGTCATATAGCATCTAATCTACTCTCTTAATTTTAATTTTAGGATTCAATAAAACAAAAGGCAAAAGAAGATTAATAAAAATCAAGAAGAAAAGAAAGAAACAGTCAGTAAAGTCTCTGGGCGAGGAAATCATCCCTGAAAGAACACAACTTTGATTTTTATGGAAATGTGAAGTAAACTACTATTCATCTGTGAATGAAAGCCTTTAGTGTATGCTATATGAATATATTTACTGTACTGACTAATTACCTGTTATTATGCTGCTTATATTTTTATTATGTATTCCTTATTCATGTTAATAAACATTACCTTTTACTCTTATAGAGGCTCTTAAATTTGTTTTTATGTAATTGTGAGAGCTGAAACAGGACAGAACATACTGTGGGTATATAACTCATAATGATTCAAAAGTAGATAAGATTCAAATTTACCTTATTACCCTTTTGTTCTTTTTTAAAATCTGGTTTTGTGCTGAAGAAAGCATAATGCTTGTCAAAGGCTTGTAACTAGCTTGTCAAACATGATTGTCTCAAGCATAGATTAAAAGATAGGTCTGTTGCTAGAAAGAGGAAATAGACACTGGCTTTGTTTTAATCAGACTTATTTTAGGTTAAGCAAGCTAGATTTAACTCCATTGAGGTGCATATAGTTACAGTATTATAAAATGAATGTGTGATCAGAATTAATCCACCAAAAAACATAGAGTCAGTGTTAAAGGTGTAAATGTGTGAAGCAATGGGACAGATATTGGCTAAGATTTAAAAACATATTTGCTGGGATCACTGATTTTTATCCTTGTTACTGAGCTGGAGTTATGGCTAACAAGTTACTAATTTCCAGAAATACATACTGAATTTTTACAAAAAAAAAAAATGGAACAGTTGCATTAGAGGCAAAACTCTGCCTACTCTCTTGTTGCTTTTGAAGGTGTTTTGGTTGGGTTCTGTGGGATTTTTTTAAGACAAATGAAGACAGTGGTATAGTTCCTGCCCTCTCTGATTTGGGGTAAATCTTTTATATTGAGATTTGTTTGGGGGGGGGTGGTGGTTGGTTTCCCATAAGGTTTTTCTAGAGGCACCTTGCTATCTACGAAACAAAAGACAGCAGGGTATGTTTGTAACTCTTTCCTGTCTCCTTTGATATGAATCTTTATCACCTTTTCTCTTTGCTCGTGAGCTCTGTCCCTGCAGCGGGGAGCAGGGGCTTTGTACACGGCACTTGCGGGGCTCGCGCTCCCACTCCGCACCGCCAGGGGGCAGCACGGCACCGCGCGGCGGCTCCGCGGGGCCGGGGCTCCGGGTCCCGGGCACCGCCAGAAGAGCTTCGCGGCGGATGCGGTCTCCAGGGTCGGGAACGGGGCGGGCGGGGGTCCCTGCTGCGCTGCGCAGCCCCTCATCGCCAGGGAGAGACGTCCCGCAGCGCCGGCGGCTCTCAGCCCAGCATCACTCGTCTCATTGTTTGCAAAACCGTGTTTATCCCTGAACTTTTCAGTTCGGGTCACAGTTTTGTGGTGGGAGGTGGAAGTTGTGCTGGTTGAGATCCCTTTTAAACCGCTCACGTCCACGCTGTCGAAATTTGGTGCCCTTCGGCCAGAAGAAGGGGCACCTGGAGTAGTGTGGGGGCCCTTCTGTGTCTTCCAAGTGCAAGTCACAGCAGCCGAGAGGTCTCATACGCCTGCAGAGAAGGAGTAAGGAAATTTTAGTTATAGCTAAATACATAGAATATAAGGCTTTACAACTATAAAATAACCCAAATGCCCACATAACTCCACTGGATTTGACACCCCAAATCAAACATGGCCTGTGTAACAACTCTCTCCAGCTAATTCAGATGCTTGTACTGAGCACGTGTGCTTGGCTGGAATACTTGGGTTATTTTCTGGGCTGCAGTTTGTAGTGAACTGGCCTAAAATAATGCAGCCAGGCTCACTTCTGATGGAACTCCACTACCTGAGGTGACAATGTTTATTGCAGAGAAGCTGTTTTCCACTACTGTTCAGAATCAGAGATAATCCTTGATTTATATGTGTTTACGTTGGGTAGAAGTTTAGATTGCCAGCTCTTAGTTCTTCACTGATTATAGAACTCAAACACTCTTCTGTTGATGTAAGATGCTAGAAGCACCATGTGTCAAATTAGTACTGAAGTCATACACCTGCTCTTCTACTGACCTTGGAGTGTGATTTCACAATTCATATGTGTGGCTGTAAGGATTTAAAGTATTCCTGCCTCTCTCTTCGCTATTACAATATTACCTGAGCATGGCTTGGAGTAGGGTTTGGTGTTTGTTTTTGGTTTTTGTTTGTTTGCTTGAATGTGGGTTTTTTTTGTTTGGGTTTTTTTTTCCAGTTTTGGGTTTGTTGCTGTTGTCATTTTTGAGGAAGAGGTTTTCAACGGCCTGATGAATTCCCTCTTCCAGTTCCTATGTTCTGCAGATGTGTCTGCTGGTAAAAGGAGTGGATGAGGAACAGGTAGTGAGAAGCAAGCAGAATGCTTTATCATGTTTTATGAGCAAATAAAATGGTTATAATAACTCTGATGAGCACTTACTAAAACACGATCTTTGGGAGGTCCTTCTGGCCTCCCATAAGGAGTACTGGTGTTACAGGTGTTAACGTGATTTGAGCGTAACGCTCCATGAACGCCTCGTTTGTTCGGCACAGCATCGCCATGTGCACACGGCAGGTCTCTGTCGGAGAGCACAGGTTCTGCCCACAGCACAGGTATCAGTTGTGCAAGGAACAAGTGATAAATGGTCTCAGAGAAACACTTTTAGGTCCCGATACAAAGTTCTTTGAGCACACTGGAACTGCCACTGATTTTGTTTTTACTTCAGTTGTTGTGGTTTTCACGCCAGGCAGCTCATGCTTGTGCTTTCGAACCTGGCATTTCAGAAAGCGCAGTCTGGATTCTGGGCAGCAGCAAGCAACATCCCAGTTCTGCCATCAATGTTTCAGAGACGTCCTCACTTAAACACAGGTTTTCTCTTGGGTCTGCAACAAAGTGGCACCTTAAATCATCACTCGCGTGAGTGCGGTTCTGCCCTCTGGGGCGCTTTCACGCCGTTTCCCCGTGGAGGCTCCCGGTGCCGGGTGCAGCCCCGCAGCTCCGGCAGAGGCCGGGCGGGCACCAGGGGTAGGAGAGCGGCGCTGGGTGACGGTCCGCAGCGGTTTGTTCCTCTGGGTGCGGTGCGAGGAGGGAACCGTCTGGCTCCACGGGGTCTGCTCCTTTCGGCAGAGCGGGCGTTTCCCAAGGCGCTCGGGGCTGGGGAGGGAGCCGCGGGCACCGACCGGACCCTGGCATCTCCCACCCGTCCGGTGGCGCTGGCGGCAGCCGAGACCCGCCGGGGCAGCACTGGCGCCCCTGTGCGGGCGGCCACCGCCCCTCGCGGGGCTCCCGGCGCGGCGGGCGGGGCGCTGATGTCACAGGAAGCGGTGATGCTCCGCCGCCCGCGCTGACACCCGGCGGAGCGCGGGCACCGCGCCGGCACCGCAGCCGCCCTGCCCTCGGGCTTCGCCCCTCGGCACGCAGGGGGAGCGAGCGGCAGAGCTCGCCCGGCTCAGCCGAGCCGCTCCCGCACGGCCTCGGCGCGGTGAGTACCGACCCGCACAGCCCCGCCGGGAGCGGGCTCTGCGCCGCCCGAGCGCCTCGGCGGGGGAGCGGGAGAAGCGGAGCGAGGGAAGGCTGCTTGGGTGCTGAGGGAGCGGAGTCTGGAGGTGATTGTGTAAGCGATGCTGTTACGGGAGGTCCCTGGGGGAGAAATCAGCGACCGATAGGTGGAAACGGAGATAAAAATCTAATCCACGCTTCAAGGGTTGTGTTTAAAATCTCTGATATCAGCGAAACAACTTTCTGCCTCTGCATCTGGAGAGAATCAGAGGCTCATTGGTTTGAAAAGGACTAATTCAGTACAACTGGAGATCTTTCAAGGGGGCTGAATTAGGTGATAAAAGGTGTAAGTTTTCTTAATGAATATTACTATATTGACGTTATTGTGCCGAAAGAGGTCATACTTGATTTATTTCACAGTGAGGTTTTGTGTTGTACTTACACAACTAAAAAGGTGAAGCTTCTTTTTCGTTTGGACTTTCTGTTTGCTTGAGAAAAAGTTGGCTCCAGCCTGAAGCTTGTGCGTGTGCCAGGGTCTTACTGTTTGAGGTGTTTCCCACGAACACTGAACGGGTTTACTGAAAGGTGATTGCCTGCTGTTTCATTCCCTTGAGAAACTGTTGAACAGTGGGAAGTGTGTGATCGTGTGCCTTCCAGTGTCAGTTGAGAGGCGCTGAGGAGTCTTGTCACTTCTTCAGCTTTCCTAAGCAGGTGCGGTATCCTCTGGTTTTGCAAATGCGGTTCTGTTACTGAGATTGCTACATGGAGTCATTTGCTTGTGTGGGTGAGCTATGGGTCTGTAGAGTTAGAAAAAGAAATATTGTTTCTGAAGGGTGGTTAAATAGTATAGACTACAAATCACACTTGGATTTGATCTACGGTGGTTAACTTCCCGTTCTTCCCTTTCTTCTGTGTAATTCTGTTTGATTTGGGCATCCATACGGTTTATAGGGCTGAGATTGAAAAAATAATAAAAATAGCTGAGTTTTTTTGCTTTCTACCTTAATAAATGTATGCCACATTCCTTGGGGCTGGATTTTGCCATTCTTAACAATTGTGTGGAGTATTTCCAGTCATATTGTGCATACTGGGATTCTTGCCATTCGTTTACAACGACAGTTATATGACAGTTTAAACCTGTTTGGATCCATGATGTGCCTGGTGATTGTGCTGTGTATCTGAGGTCTTTTCAGTGGATTGAAAGGGGACGCGCTGGATCTGGGTAGATATGAATAAGACCAGATCTGAATCCATGTGCTTTCTTTCAAAGTACACAAGTGGGGAACACTGTCTGAAATTCTCAATTAAAAAATAATGATCTATATTCTCACAGTTTTTAGTGTTGTAGTCTGCTTAAACTCTCATTCACTGCATATGGGAGCAAAAGTCTATATCCAAATTTGAAAACCATCAGCACAAAAGGTACGTGGTGATATTAAATCAAACAAGATGACATTTCGGATAAAATGTGTTTATGTTGTTTTAATGACCAGTGCAGTAGGAACAACTGTTTTCAGAAGTATTTCAGCAAAATTATTTAGATTCTTATTTTATGTTCTTCTCAAGTAACTGGTTTAGATTGTGGTGGGACTGCCCACAAAGGATGTGCAAGGCACATGTGTGTTTCTGGGTTTGATGCCAGAATCTATATTATTTGCAGATTAAGCAAAGATGTTAGCAGGATAGCAATGTGTAATGGTATGACTGCACTTTTTACTGGACAAAACTAAGTACCTGAATAAATAATGTGCGTTGCAAGTTCAAGAATTGCATTATGTGTGTCCTGTCATCTTCAAATGTTACCATACTCTGAATTCCTGATCAGATCGAGTCTTGCTCTGCATTAAGAAACACAGTATTTGTCCCTTTGAATAGGCTTTTCCTGGTACAACGCAACTGTTGAAATCCTGGCCCACTGAGAGCCAGTGGGAATTTATCCACTGACTGTCAAAGGGCAAGATATTCCTAAAAGTAGTGCTTTTTTTCTGTTGAAGGAATTGCATATACATCACCCATCCAGTCACTTGTGTTCTGCAGTCTGTTGGCAACTGGGTTCTGATAGCTTCTATAATTTTTGAATACTCAACCTGAAAAATCTGCATGTCTGTCTCTTGGTGGCTGATGTCTTACCTTGCTAAAAGAGGGGTCTTCTCTCGAATGCAGTATTGTTCTGCAGGCTGTCTGGGTGTTGCCATCCAGATTTAGACTGGGATAAAATTAAGAACAAAACTGAGGGAAGAAAGCACACTAAAACATTTCCTTCCCCACAAATATAATTACTAATTCAGTTCTATATTCTGTGCATTCAAGTTAATCAGCCACTTCCAATAGCTTTTCTACCATGTGCAAGAGATGAGCAGGACTGGGCTGAAGTCGTACCAATGAAAGATTCAAACCAGTCCACGGTCATTTGGAATAAAATATTACTCTCAAAATATATTTTTAATAATAACACGTACGCAGTGATATTTAAAAAGTAAATATTTTCAGAATTGACTAGGTATATACATAAATACTGAATGTAGCATAAGCTATTTAGGAGAGCAATTGACAGAATTTCTCCAATGTCTACAGTTAGGATAACAAAACAGAATTTCTGTAAGAAGTTGTTTCCATCTGTTCCCAATGTGTTTACAGTGTTCTTGATCTGCTAGCAAAATTCCTTCTGTGCTTCTGATTAGTTGTCATTTCTGTGGAGTTTATGTGCGATATTGGCATTACCTCCATGTTACGGTCACCCCTGTTCTAAAAGCATGTGTAGCTGTGTCAACTGGGTTTCATATGTTTTAGTTTCCTCGGTTAAACTTTACGCTTACTGGAAACAGTGTGATAGTGGCTCATGTAGCTGTTCTGTTAAAGTCTTTGATGTAGCAGATTGTCAGAACTCTGGAATCGACTGTATCCTTGATACCACAGTGTCAAGGAAGGAATGGATGCCTCTATTACTGAACCAGATGTGAGTTCACAAATAAATAACTTCTAAGCAGTAAAATAAATCTGGAAGTATGATAGTATATATGTTTATGTGTATTAGACATATAATAATACATATAACATTTTATCTATGTACATGTCCAATATATGCAGGTCTATATCATGCTGATTTTATTGTTCCTAATATACCAATTAAAGAGAGAACGTGTACATTTTAAAGACTTTTGAGTTAGTAAATTAGTCCTAAACCTCATCCTTTGTTTAGAAAACCGTGAGTCATGACTGTTACTGTTTTAAATTGAATACATTTAAATGTTGTTTCCTTCTAATATTTAAAACAAAAAAGAGAAAGCTTTTCATGGGTGTTCACAACCCATATTTTTTCTTTTTTTATACTCACATTGGCAATTCTGATATTCTGTGTACTAGCACTTACACAAAGAGCAGCAGAAGTTAGCCTGTAGTATATTTACCTTTTATCTTCATGAAGAATTCCATAGCTAGTACAGTAAAATGTAAGATATTAGATTTGTTTTCATTTGGTTTTAGCAATACTTCTTTTTGTCTTAATTTAGAATCTAGGCGCAACTGGAAAGCTAAACTTTTGCATTTTCAAAGTTTTGTTCTCACAGTTCTCTCTCATGTCTGTCTGCCTTAGTCTCCAAAGCTTGTTTATACTGTTTACATTTTCCCAGCAAAGTAATTCTTTTACTGCCCGAGTTTTGTGCAAACACTTTCAATCACTGCTGCAGCATATGCTGTCCAAAAGGACAGGAGTGATTTATTTAGTTGCTTTTCCTTGGAAAGATGCATTTGAAACACACTTAACTGAAGGTAATATATTAAAATAGATTTTGAGAGAAGCAATGTACTTGCCTCAATAAAAGGAAACTGCTTCTCAGCTGATGTAAACTTGCATGTGTCTCTGAAGCTATTACCTTTTAAACACAGGACAGATGTCACCCAAGACTTGCTGATGGTTTTGGCCACTGTTAAGCTGTAACTGGCCATTGAGATACTAACTGAATTTTAAAAAATAAAACAATATCGTATTTCTGGTTTCATGCCTGGATCATGGAGGCCTTATTTAAAAGATATCCCAAACAAAATTAGTGGCAGATTTTTGTTTAATGAAGCCCGTACCAATCTGACTTCCTGTGTAATGCTAAGCACGAGGGGTGAAACACAGTGATTAGTGACTTTTTGTTGCTGTTATAATGTTCAAAGCAGCTACCTCATATCCTGAGTTGCACCATCAGTTGCATTTAGACTAACTCTCTCTTTAGTTCCTAAAATGATGTCTTTTCCACATATTCTTTGAATTTTCTGATCTTGAAAACTGCTTCTATGGGCGTAAAGTGTCACTCTTGTATTACCATCTAGATTTTCCCCCTCACTTCTTTTCTCCCCTGTTACAGTGGTAAAATCTTGGAGATTAACTTTAATAGATTTGGTATTATTTTCATATTGGCAATGCTGGTAGAGTTTCATTAAAGTAAAGCAAAAGATGCGCTCAAAACATAGTTGTGATACCAAAACTCATTTGCTTTAGGCTTTAAAAATATTTTTCATATTGGTATAATTAAAAATGAATACAGTTTGTCTCCCAGTGTTGTTCTCTACAATGCTTCCTAGATAGACATTTAAAAATATATATTTCAGAAATGAATAAGAGCTTTAGACCTCATACTTCTTTTCTCTATGGTTGCATCTATGGATTTATTTACTGCCCTAACTGGAACAAAAAATGTGATACTGTTCAAATGTGCCATTACAGAAATGGCACATTTTTGCAATGGTTATCCTGAAATGTTCTGTATAATGGGGAGGTCTGCCCTTTTGTTTCTGCTGGTGGAAGCCAGCAGGTGTCACTCTGGAGACTAAATAAGCAATATTTCACAAGCAGATTTTTTTTTTTTGAAGTTGAGTTGTAGAATTTAGAATTATTTATTCTAATACATTTTTCCAGGATAATTTTTTGACCATTCATGCCTTTAAAATTTTTTGTTTCCTTTTTTAATTATGTAATTTAACTGGGCTATTCTTTCTGTGTATCTCTTTGAACATGAAAAATGACACAGTAATTGGTATCGGACCATACAGTGAGAAGTTTTACTCACAGGTATCAATTTTGAAACACGAAGAGCTGGAAATCAGTTGAATATTGCCTTTATGATATTAAAAAATGATTTTGTCACCTTTTCTGGGAAACAAATTATTATTTTTGTCAGCAGAAAATGTAGTTACACAAGGGATGTGTCTTCAGTTATGGTGAACCCGAGGAGGTGCTCTGTGCTAGGCTACTGCAAGTGACCATACTTACTGAAAGAGTTTGCACGCTGTTTTCTGTTTGAATAGGCTAAGATTGACACGATGGGTGGCTGTCTATCCAAAGTGTCCCAGTCAAAATATTTGGAGAAGAGAAACTTTTTCGCATTGCACCGATTTACCAATATGGGAAAGTCAATGCTGTATTTTGGGGGAGGGGGGGAGTCTAGTTTAATGCACAGTGTTTCTTTAGGGAATGGTATAACAATGATTTGTTGCATTCTGTTGGGGTTTTACACAAGTAAAAACAGGAGATTCTGTGGATTCCATATTGTGTGGAGTAGGAGCATAGTTGTTACACTCCTGTGGGTTTCTAGAGGGAATTCTTTTTTATTTCCCGTACTGAGTTAATGCCGCTTTGTACTGAAATGAATAGCTCAGCAGGCAGTTTTGTAAGACAACTGACAAATACAAGTCTCTTTTCAAATATAAAGAAGTTGTGTTTTATAAAAATATGCATGCTTACATGTATTTTTATAAATACAGAAATGCATGTGCATATGTATTTATTACATGTGCAGAGGTACATTTTACATATATATTTTTAAAAAGTCATCTTGTTATGGAACTTCTGACCTCGGGTCACTTTAAACAATCCAGTTTCCTTTCTCTCACTTCTTTCTCCTGTTGAAGCCCCCATCCTGTTCCATTTTTTATTCCATTCAACTTCCTTTCCTGTGATGACTCTGAATGAGTCACTTTGCCAGGCATTAAGAGCATGGCTTGACAGTATTTCCAAGTTTATCCTACCTTAGCTCATGCAGATTAAATTAACCTCTGCCTTATATTTCCTCTTGGAGAAACGTCTGCCTTCACACATCTGGTTTCTTGGAAGGGAGGAGGTGAGGACCCTTTCCACAAATGACGATCTGTTGAAATTCGTAGTCATCTTCCTTGAAGAGAAACAGCAGAGTATCAAGATGGGGTTTAGTCAGGAAAAAGTTAGTTTAAACAAGTTCAGGAAAGCCAAAATTGAAGTGTCTTTCCTGAATGCTATTCAAGTACTCTTTTCATGGCCACCATTCTGCACCCTTCATTTTCTATTAAACGTGTTGTTTATTGTATTGTAGCTCGTTGAAAGCCACCAGGATTGTGCTGTGTGTCTGTGTAGCAAGCAGCGATCAGAAAATGCGGATGCTCAGCACTAAGTGGGCACTAAAACACGGAACTAAATTGCAGCCTTTCTTGTGGTTGTGTGCGTGACAGTGTAGGGGGCGTGTGGGGTGTGGTTCCTTTGGGTATTTTCTGTATTTTGGAAGGAGTGGATGAGAAGGGATTTGTTAAAAAATGTTTCTAATCTGCTTCTTGTGTATATGCATCAGGAAACAAAACCCTTTCTGGTGAAAACAAACGGGAAATCAATAGTCCTAGAGAAGAGTAACTTTGGAAACCAAACCACAAATGAGAGTGAGAACTCCCGTCGAGTTAAACTCTGCCATTTCAGTGTTCCCTTTGCCCCACAGCACTGGGCATCTCATTCTGCATCAGTTGTCACTACAAGGAAATCAGAAGGGTTATATCCCATCTGTCATTTTCTCTGTGTTACGTTATCAGTGTAGTTAACAGTGGCACAAATTACACAGCACCGGGCAGAGCAGAAGTAGAAAGTTTGTTCATTTCTATTTGCTATCACAATGTGGGTTTTATATAAAACAAAACCAATGGTTGTAACTGGAGGATCAGGCAATTCTGTTTGGCATACGATCATTGGGTATTCATTTATATTTATTTAAATTTGTGTTCACTTTCTCGAACTGAAAATGCTTAATTTCTGACTAACAATGCCATTCCATGTTGATTACAGAGGTCACAGCATGGCTTTACAAGACCCTTTTGCCCCTCCACCCCGCATGCTGGGGTTCCTGGGAAACTAGGTAGAAAAATACCATTCAGACGTTTTTAGCCTTCTGGCATGGACCACTGGGGTAGCTGCTCGGCCTAGCTTTATTTTATTTTATTTTATTTTATTTTATTTTATTTTATTTTATTTTATTTTATTTTATTTTATTTTATTTTATTTTATTTTATTTTATTTTATTTTATTTTATTTTATTTTATTTTATTTTATTTTATTTTATTTTATTTTATTTTATTTTATTTTATTTTATTTTATTTTATTTTATTTTATTTTATTTTATTTTTTTCAATCCTTCTGTTATCTTGGAAGAGAATTTCTTCTCTAGAGATTCTTTTTTTCTAGAAACTATGCATGCAATCCAAAGGTAGGATTCAGCCAGTGTAGTTTAACTGGACACTTTTTATTTAGAGCTACAGAGATAAAATAGCCTGCTGACATGCTAAGCTTTTCCTAGAGTCACATTACAGCCCAGTGAAGGACATGGCAGCAATACAGGGTTTGCTGGAAGGATGTCAAAATACTTGTGCTGTCTCTGCGGGGCACTGGGGCACCAGAGTATGTCAGCATGTGCTGCCATCTGTAAGATCAGGTGTATGTGTCTAGGGCGCAGTCAACACCAAAAGAGTCCAGATTGAAAGCAGATTTGAGAGGCCAATTGCAATAAGCTTTCTCAGTCGGATCAGGCAAGGGCGAGAAAACATACTGTCTAGATTTCATCCAGTGAAGAAGGACTGATATGATAGACATTGATCTGTGACAACCCAGCTTCCTCAGGGAATGCACATTTGCCAAACCAGAGTGTTCAAAAATAGCATTATACCATGCAGGAATGTGGGACTTCTTAAGCCAGATATTTGTTTTTGTTTTGTTTTATTTTTGCAATGCTTTTCTCCCTTCTGTTTCCTGGATTTCCAAGCATTTATATTTTTTAAAATTTACATTTTTTAAACAGTAGTTGTCCAACTCCTCCTTCGTTGAACACTAAGTAACAGTGAAACAGTGAAATCTGGTAGCAAGGAAGACAAAATGATGGAAGGAATGGCAAATGCACAAAGAAAATAAATGTGAACCTCCATGTGTGGTTTCTGTTGGGAAGTAACCTGTGAGCAAATTAGTAAATGGAACAATGTTGCCTTTAGCATGACTGTCTAATTGCAGAGACAAAGCTGAATCATACCTTGTGCTTAGTCAAAAGCCATTTCTTTACATACTTAGCCACTTGGATAAATTGAAAGATTCCTTTATATGGTGAGAAATCTGTATTTGGAGTTGTTTAGAACATGAATTCACAGTAGGGTTGCTAAATTAATTGGCTATTCAGTATTTTAATTTGGCAACAAAAGCAGGTGCTGGGTTTCAGTACATGATCTAGTTAAGATGCAAGTAACTGTGGTGATAAGTCAGCTCATTGTTTCTCATACAGAGTGACGGTGAAGCATCCAGTTGTCACACATGGAAGACGCTTATTAGCACATCTCTTCTTTATCTATGCAAGGGAAAGAGGCTTCCTATTTCTGCTACAGTGCTAACTTTAAATGTTCTGACTATAAGGCTCCATGGTCGCTCAGAGTTGAAACTCATGGTGTTCTTTTTTTGTTTCCATTCTTCTTTGTCTTTTGTTGCCCTTCATAGGTAAAATGATTCTCAGTGTTTACAAATCCTTTAGGCATTCATAGGTAAATATTTTTGTTTGTCTTATTCAAGTTATGCAAAGGTGTGGGGTTGTTTTGCAAAGCTCTACATCCAGTTTACAGCCCACTCAAAACTTCTGTCAGTGTGCCGGGGTCTCTTTCTCAAGTCTGTTATGTGCCATGATTTGTGCACGTGCAGTCCCACATTATATTGGTTCCTTTCTTGCCATGCATCCGCTATAAAAAAAAAATTGCTGAATGAGACTAATAGAGAGGAACAATGGGCTATTACAGGATGTACGAGACGGGGTCATTACAGTATATTTTCTTGTGCAACCTTGTTATGAGCAAGCTTCAGATTTACCAGCTTGTTTCATTTGTCAGCATCCTGTTGTTAGTGTTTTGATGCTATGGAGTCCCCGTTTTCTAACAAAGTTCGATTTGATGAAATACAAATTTTATCTAACAGCTCTGTGGAGAGCTGCTTTTCAATGTTTGTAATACATTTATATATTTTGTGAGTGTTCAGTATTTATTTATCATAATTGATAATGAGAAAAAGAGCCAGGATTTTTTTCACTGTCAAATTGTGAATTAGCTCTATCGGACTTGGCAAAACGTAATCACAGAAGCTGTTGGATTTGAAAGTCTAGATAGAGAATAAAAAGAAAATGCTTTTGAAGTTTGAAAAGAAAACAACTTATTTGCAGTGCTGCGTTTTGACATACAGGGTATTTTTTTCCCATAATTTCCAACAGTTGGAATCCAAAGGTTGGTTTGATGTAAAAGGTGAAGATCCGAAATGGCACCTAGTGGGCCTTGGAAACAGCTGTTCCTGTGAGGTGTGTTTAAATGAGTAATTCTCTAGCTAAAGGGCACAATTACAAACATTAAGAAGGTTTCCAGCTAATAAGGAGTTCAAGCAACAGGATTCAGTCAAATTTGGGAAGGCGTGAATTTGAGGTTGGGATCCAGGGATGGGTAGAATAGATTAGAAATGAGTCCACAGGGATTTGGGATGCTGATGCAAAGTGTATGAAAATGTCTCAATTTTTAATCAAGGCACAACATTTTCTTAGATGTGAAAGTGGTCTTGTTTGTGTTCTTGGAATAAACACAGCCTAATTTAGAATACTGGGCTGTGTTAGTGTAATAGGGTCTGACAAGTTGCAAACAAAGGGTACTGTAGGTTAGTGTGGAGGTTAGCAGAACTGGGAGAGGGAAGTCTGGCAGCAGATTATCTGCAGTGTGTCTGGATCCCGCCTTCTTTTTCATGCAAGGACAAGGGAGGTAGGGGAATTGACCGCCAGAGAAATACACTTGTGAGTCCGATTCTTGCAGAATTAGGAACATATGAACTAACGTGAAGTGTCAGTGAATGAGGTTTGAATTAATGCTGCTCATCAAAAACTTTTCTAAACTGTACTGCTTTTGTCCAGTTTGACAAATTGCTTGTTGGAAGTGTTAAGAGTCCAACAGTCCTCAGCTCTCTGATGGCATTCGGGTTTTGAGTCTGCAATCCTACAGAATCCTTGAAAGTCCAAATATGATAGTGTACTTGCACAGTTCAACATACTTATTGAAACTATGAGGATGATATGTAGAGCACAAAACAAGGCCAAGTGTTTGCAAAACCTGCAACAATTTAAAGGAAGTTATAGAGGGGGGGAAAAAAAGCTGGTGACCAGCAAAAAGATATTGAAGAGAAAGTATGTGTTGTCTTGTATGGAAATGTCTGCTGGTTCTACACTCCCTCTCCTTTCGAAAGGTGGAAAACACAGAGGGTGCTCAGTGATTATTTACCACACCTAATGTTATTTTTATCCATTTAACAAAGAATGTGTCACTTGGTATAGTTGTATATATACAACTGCTTAATGTAAAATAAAGCAACTAATTAATGCCAATCAACAATATTTCTGTCACTTTAACTACAGCACAATAGTTAATGTGTTCCTCCGAAAATACCACATGATCTTATGTGCATGTATGTAAGCAGTTCTTTGAACAGAAAAAGCTCCAAGAAATACGTGTGGATTTTCAAAATCCATTTGTAGCTTTTTAGAGGGAACAATTAAATGCTTAGGACATTGACCATGTCAAAAGGTTTACATGTGATGATTTTTGAGATCAACTGGGTTTTCTCAGAGGGTGGCCATTTGTAAGAGCACTAGGCTTCTTGGGTGTATGTCATGGCAGGAGAGGGACCACAAATGTGATTATAAATTATTTCTGTTGGGATCCCAATTGGATAACCTGCAAATGATTGCTGCAAACCTTTCCCTCGACTCTGAAGAGAGAGATTGTAGGCATACTCTGGTAGAAACCAAATTAGTTCCAGTCCCATAGAGGAGGAAGAACTCAGCTTGTCACCGACAGACAGTTGTTTCCTGACATTAGATACTTGGTTAACAACTTCCACTGTTTGAAGATGTCATGGGTCATATGGATTCTGTGTGTTTGTGGCCCTTTGGGCTTAACAGGAAGGTCACTGAGTTATCAAGCAACTGCTGTCTGTTTGAGGAGATTCAACTGCCTTTCCTGCCCTGCTATTAGAGAGCTTCAGCTTTCAAAGAGAAAACAGTGCTGCTCCTGTGAGTTTGCCAGAATCTAGACCTTGTTTTTGAGCTAAAAACAGCAACAAAAAGATTTACATATAATTCTTTCAATTCTGATTTCCTTTGCATTTCTTCTGATCCTATTGACTCTCTTTTCATCTAGCATAGTCTCTGGGGAGCAACTAAATGAATCTTAGCTCTATTTCTTTTTTCAGTGCGTTTTGAGAGTCTTGGACTGCTGCCTTTCCAAAGCTATCTCTATCCACATATTTTTAGAAGGATTCCCACTTCTCTGCAACACTCTGGAAGAACTTACTGTGTTGTCCACATACAACCAAGAAAATATGTTATAATAAAGCACAGACTAATCCTTGTTCACCAAACCAATATGGAGAATACAAAAGGTGGTTGAGTCAGGAATCTTCTTCCCTAGTAGACCATTTGGCTTACTTTATCCTGATGGCATGAGAACATGGCTATCAGAAGACCTGTTTCTAAGTTGCATCTCTTTCAAAGAAGTGTAAGAGATGCATGTGGAAATTTTAGTTATACAATCATTCACAGAAATGTAACTACCTCTGTTTTTGTAGTCAGTGTTATTAACAGAAAATTGGAGTTGGTGCTGGGGTTTTATTTCTTCCAAAATGTATTGGGTTGATGCAAAAATAATCACTATTTTTAACCATCATCTTTAAAGCAGTGTATCTCAGCTTAGAACAAAATCTAGTAATCAAAATAAGAACCATTAGACTCTATGCACTTTTACCAACAAGAAACAAGTCTGGTCTGGTGGCATAGAATTCTGGAGTCCTGGAACTTATTAACTCTTTGAAGGCATTTTGAGCTACTGCTTGGTTGTGGAAACCCTTCTCTTGTGGGAAGTTGTCAAGAGGCTTGAAAACGTGCTGTCAGTGGGATAAGAGGTCTGGTGACTAAGCTGCATGAAGTCAAGTTTGTAGCCCAGTTTGTGCAGCTTCTGCAGAGTAATTTGTGGGACACGTGGTCATGGAGAAGAATTGATCTTTTTTGATTGACCAATTTTGGACATGAATATTGCTGTTCTTGATGCATTTTGTTAATTTCCTGACAACACTTCTCTGCTGGTTTTGCCAGATGTCAACAAGTTGTAGTGGATGAGTCCAGTTGCCAGACACCAAACAGTGACCATAACCTTCTTTTGATGCCGCGTCAGTTTGGGGAAGTGTTTTGGTGCTTCAACTCAGTCCAGCCACTGCGTGGAACATTGTCAGTTGCCCTATAGAATTCACTTTTGTCACCTCTCACAATGTGACCAAAAAGTGGATTGTGTGGTACAAAAGAAATGCAGAACAGACTTCATAATGGTGATTTTTAATTTTTTGTTCAGCTCGTGCTGCACCCATTTGTCAACCTTTTTTGGTTTTCCAATTTGGTGCCGATGTTGAACAGCTGTTGAATTATCAACATTTCTCTCAGGTGACCAGTGGCAGAACCAGAGGGCATGGACTTAAGCTTCGTCAGGGAAAGTTTAGACTTGATATGAGGAAAAAATTCTTCACTGAAAGGGTGATTGGCCATTGGAATGGGCTGCCCAGGGAGGTAGTGGAGTCACCGACCCTGGAGGTGTTTAAAGGGAGACTGGATGAGGCACTGAGTGCCATGGTTTAGATGATGGTTGGTGTTAGTGTTGGGTTATAGGTTGGACTTGATGATCTCAGAGGTCCTTTCCAACCTTGTGATACTGTGATACTGTGAACATTTTAATCTTCTGCAGCTTCCTGAGTTGTTTTGCATGGGTCCACTTCACTAATGGCCCTCATTTGTCTTATCACAGAAGGACATCTGTGACCCTTCTCATCTTTAAGACTCTTGTTTTTGTTACAAAATTTTTGCAACCAATGTTGAGCTGTATATTCATAGATATTCCCCATGCCAAAGACTTTGTTAATATTGCAGCAGTTTCTGCATCCCTTTTGAACTCGTGCAACAAAATTGCACAGATTTGCTTTTTTCCCATCTTTAGTTTGAAAGTATAATGTAAAAAAGAATAAACAGTGAACACAGTTAAATAAAAGTTTAATCCAAAATAAGCATCACAATTTACAATGACAAAAAGGGCAATTATTTTTGCACCAAGCTAATAGTAAGCGTGATAGAAGATCCTTTTCCACAGTCTTTCAATGAATTAACTACTTTCCTTGTTTTGTGTAAGGAATGTAACCTTGGTAACATCCTGTTTTATTTACCAGCCATATCTGTCAGCTGCAGGAATCCTGTGTGAAATCACAGCACAATGCTTAAGGGAGACAGAAAATCCTTGATCTTTGTTAGAAAACCATTTGGTAGCAAACTGAATGAAGGTGTGACTCCTGTCAGGTGTTTGTTTTAAATATCACTGGTACTTTTTTCAAAATTAGAAAAGGTTGAAGTGATCAAATGAAAGGGAGTCCTATTGTGTCTTTCCCAAAATTCAGGCTGTACAATATTACACATTGGTGAGGAATGGGGAAAGAGAGTTTTACTACTGATCACTTTCTCTTTAAATTTCGCACGCCTCTGCAGTTCCTACTCTTTTTCTGGAGCTGGAATCAAAGTACCAAAATACTGTGGAAAAAGGCTGCTCTTGAGTTATTTCTGTCAGAATTATAACCTGGGAGTATCTAAGATATCATCAGAAAACCTGTTCTCGTGAGATTCCTGTCCGTGTTTCCAGACCAACTGATGAAAAACAGATACTTACGTTATCACACAATTACAGCAGAGTTTGTGGATGACTTTTTTTGGTGGTTTGGTTGTTTGGGGTTTTTTTTCCTGTTTTGAGGTTGGGGTTGTAACTTTTTAGATAAAGATTTTTGCATCATTTCAGCTCTTTTCTTTCATTCTTGTCTTCTCAGCGGTGTAAGAACTTCCTTTGTCCCCTTCCTTTGTTAATGTTTTTTTATTCATATTGATCATTCTCCATAGAACCTGTTCATACCCACTTTCTAATGGTATCACTACTGAAGTGTGGGTAATACTATTTAAGAATATGTTTTATCTGTGCTTGGTTTCAGGTAAATTTAATAATGAGTTGTCATGCTCTTGCTATACCAAATTCTCCTTACTAACTAATATTTGCTAGATGTACATGTTTCATAGTTTCAGACATAGTCGACTACTTTGTTCAAATTTTACTCTAGATGTACAATACGTGCCAAAATAATTCTGGAAAAGCTCTGTATTAAAGCAGTGGCCACCACAAGAAAACAGCTTGTTTGCTAGGTGGTGTAGGTGACACAGTTGTCAGTACTTGTTCTGTGGTAGCGTTCATCAGAAATTAATTCCATTGCTTGAACAAGAGCACTCAGAGACCATGTTATCATTCTAGCAGAGTCCTGCCAAGCAGCTGGTGCTGTTTCTTGTTTTTGTTTTGTTTTGTTTTGTTTTTTTCCTTGGGGAATTAGGATTGAGCTCACTGGAAATGTTTCTCATCTCTCACTGATATAAATCTGTAAACATAATCATTCAAAGAAAAACACTTTTGTTGTGCGTTACCCATATGGACAAATATATATTATGCACTTGTGACACCTGGTTATGGTTCCTTGATTCTATAATAGGTAAACTACCAGGATATGTGGTTTAGATTTTATTTATGACATTACTATCCATATTCTCCTAAAATGCAGTTTGATGATCACATATGCTTCAATAGCTTTGCCTTTTAGGAGCAAAAGCTCTTAATCTATGTAAAGAATGTGAGGGGAAAACAAACTGATCAGCACAACTTGTGACCGTAGAATTTATTAGGGTGTTTTTTAGAATTTATCATTATTTAGTTACATGTATTTTCCTGGGGAAATTGTGCTTCTCTAACACCTCAGGGGAGCAGCTGCAACATTATTCCTATATTTGCATATAGGAAGGGGAGCATTATTCCTATACTTGCATATAGGAATAATGTTCATAAGATTCATCTGTTAAATGAGAGACTTATGAAAATGAATTCATTGTGAATAAAGAGGGGGAAATCCAGTTCTTGGTAGACTGTCCTTTTGGCACTGAGGGGACCTGTTCTAGCATCTTTGTATTACTCTCAGTTTAGCAAACATTAATGAGTTTAGTTTCAAAATAGTACACTAGATGCATTTTTGTGCCTGTGTGCACTCAATAATATGGAGGAACTTGCTTGCCCTCGGAAGAACATTAAGTATGCAAAAGGCTACGTGGCTTATCCGACTATGCTGCTACTTGTTTGATGAACTGAATCTGTTCATCAATCCCTAACCCTTGGGCTTTAGCCTCAGCACCCTCCTACCCCACCTAGTACAGATGGGTACAGAATTTTTATGTACACTTAATGTGCAGGTCTGCTGCAGTAACAGCAGCGTAATGGAAACCACGTGCCTCCGGTATTAGTCTGGTCAGAGAGGACTTAGTTCTAATGGTCTCAGACCACCTGTCAGATTGTTTAGGTATGTGCTTATATTTGCTGCTAATGTTGGCTTTGTTTGGCTTTACTTTTAGTTTCGTAGCTTAGTTTTTACAAATTTTAAGTGGCTATCAGATAACTTTTATAAAGCAAGAACCAGATATTTTCTAGCTTAAGCAGTTTCAAGGTGCTGATGGTCTATATGCAATCATATCATATATTCATACCATTTCCTGTACATATTTTTACTTTGCAGCTGTAGCTGTATCTTAAGAAATGTTGTAAAACTGACAAACCTGCCAGTAAACTAAAGCAAATGTGCAAGTTTGATTGCATGTGCTGGGATTGAGTTCTCTTTTTCCCACCATTACCTTTTCTCCAATCCTCATGATTTCTTTTTTCTTAAGCTTTTATAAGTTTGGTTCCACAACAAATTGCTCACAAGCCCAATTAATGTGTTCGTGGAAACAGATGGTTTTAATTTGTTGGTAGTGACATGTTGTTTTCGGGGGTTGGAATATCACAGCAATATTATATTTTCATAATGCAATTCATGCTTTTCATTTATTTTAGAATACTTAACAGTGTTTCACAAGTATAATTGAAATGGAACCCTTACAGTCGAAACGGAGGGTTTCCCATCTTGAATCGGATCTAGGTCAGTGAGCTTTAGTAGCCTTCTTTTGACTTCTGACTGTGCCCTGAAAGGAAAAAATATGTGCATCACCCTAAGAAGCTGAATTTATTTTTGCAGTGCTTTGCATAAAGAAAAAACAATTCCTCCCTAATGGAGTTGCTAATAAACTTACTACTCTGAAGCCCACATTTTTATTCAACTGCAAATTTCACTAACAGATAATATATTATCCAAACTTTTCTAAAAGTTAGTGACTGAAAGCAGTTGAATGAAAGATCCTCAGTGTTTATGCTGAGCTAAATAAAGTAACACAGTATTTTTATAATTATCAACCATTAATTGTGTTGACTTCCTTCTCCTTCTGAAATTAGCATAGAAAGGAAGGCATGCTTGTTTTGTGTAAAGCCTTGATCAACAACAGCTCCCTAACTTCCTTTTTTACTGTTCTAAGGTTTACTTGCTCATAAATGGTATTTGCCATAGTGACACAATTCATGTTTGCCCGCTCGAAGTACGCCTGTTAAGATTGCAATTTCAGTTCTCAGGAACGGCAATGAAACATATGTGCAAAGACCTTTTGAACATCCAGCATTATTTAGGACAGGATCACTTCTCACCAGCTGCTCTAGTCTTGTTCCTTCCTACGTCAGCATGAGAAGAGCATTGGATGAACAATGGGAGCCTGAAGCATTCTGCCTTGTAATATCCGATGCCCTCAATGTGGCAGTTACGTTTTAGTGACTGTTACCTCTCCTGATGGTTGTGAGGGCGAATGGAGCATGGAGAAGAGTAAAAGAAATGTAATCACAGTTCCTGTGACAAAGAATCTTTTCAGGGAAGAGATCACACCACGGCTCTGCTGGGCTGAGAGACATGACAAGCCACAGAAGCACTTACGAAGAGTAATGCTGAAGAAATGACATTGTGCAGTGGATTCCCCCTGCTGCGGGGAGGGAAGTAGCACAGGGAGAATAATAAAGGTGTGAAGGCTCACATTTGGCTCAACAAGTCTGCTTCTGCTGTTGAATCAGAAGACCCCAATCAAAATTAACTGTCGGATGTACCAAAACATGACAGGGGTTACAAATAGATTTTCACAGTTCTAAACAGCTCTTAGCTCCTTAACTGTTTCATGGGAGATTAATGGCATTGAAAGTAGGAAGCCTTGCCGTCAGAAATTGTAGATTTTTATAACTCAAGTAGTTCTACTTTTTTACTTCCAAGTTTTTTAGTACAAATAATAAATAATGTGCAACTAACACTGGAAGTTATTGAAGCATTGCATTCCTTGGACATCAACGCAGCTAATGCCACAGAAGGACGGCTCTGAAGAGCAAAACTTTGAAATCCATAGCTCAGATAACAGTTTTCTGCAATAATTCCTTAGTTATCCCTCTGGGTTGTGGTAGATACAGCTAGGCCGAGGAATGCTAACAAACCTTAGGATGCAGCAGCAAGTATGTCATGATAACTTTTGCCAAGAAACTAATCCGGTCCCACAGTGATCAGCTCTACCTATGTAGAAGAGAAAGGACGTTGCTTAGGGAAACGCATTTGAGCTGTTTTATGGTAGAAAAGACTGGTGATACATAGGTTTTCAATGAGAATTTAATATAAACCAGGTGGGTTTTTAAATTCAGGTTTGACTTTAGGTGTTTTATTTTTTTTTTACTTGAAACCTAGGACAGGTTATCATAAAATTCCACATGATACCGATCAGACGTGAAATGCAAATGATATGAAAGTAAACTATGGAATAGACTTTTCGCGGCCTATTTTTTTTTCCAAAGAAACAAATTAAAATTACTCAGTGTAACTTTCAAAACTGACTGTCTGCATATATTGAGAAATAAAAAGTAATTAAAAATCTTGGTTTGATTTTTTTTTTTTTTTTGGAGTGTAGGAGCCTGTTACTTGGAGTCCAAGATCTTTTATAAATAGAACCCTTTTAGTAGTTAAAACACAATTACACGAAGGCTCCACAAGCAGCACACAGTACGGTAATGAGAGATGTTCCTAACACAATTCACGGTTTTGGCTGTTGGGAGCTGCTGGCTGAGACTCAGGATATCCTTTACAGCTTTCAAAAAAACTGTTGGGCCCGCAGTTTCCAGCTGAACAGTCACCAAAGGTCTGAGGAAGAGACCTTGAGCAAAACTTAGACCTAATACAGCAATGTGGATGCTTTTGGGTTTGGTTTTTCTTTTTTTTTTTTTCAAATGTAGATCTGTTAGATCCTTTCATCTCCTACTTTTGCAGCGAAAGTACTTTATTTGAGAGAACTTACAAATTGTTCAAGGGACTATCTAGATCTACTCCCTGGTCTTATTTCAGCACTTCTCCTTGGATATATATTTCTTCATCAAATATTGTCTCTACAAAGACATATTTCTTTTGTGCTCTCCCCTGGCAAGTAGAGAAAGGCGCTGGTGTATTCCTTTTAGAGATTGTACCTTCAGAGCTGCCACTATGGCAAAGCCCATCAGTGTCAACTGGAATCACAGAAGCAAGCATCTGAGCCCAAAAGATAATGATACTACAGTAAAAATGTTTGTTGTGAAAGGATACCGTCCTTTCCTCCACCTACTCTCTGTGCATCAAAGTCATTACACTCTTTTGGTTACTTAAACTCTGGGAGGAGCTGCTTCCTGCAAACATGACAAATGTATTTCTGCATTTGTCCATGCTTCTAGTGTACATTGGTTAAGAAAAAGCCTGTGTAAACAGGAAAAATTAAATGCAGCCTACAGTACTCATCTGCCACTGTGACTGTAGTAGATTACAGTTGCTGGAAAACTGTACAAGTTGCATTTGCAATATTCCTCCTCTCTTCTGGATTCTGACAGCAAAGCCGCAATAATGTTCCAGTCCTTCGTTGATATTTCACCCAAAATTACCACAGTACTCTTCTGGCCCTTTTTGGGTTTTAACTGAAGATTTACTTACTAATTTGCTGTTTCTTTGCAGTCTTTCGAGGTGGTCTGTCTTTAAGGGTTAACCTCCTTTCACATGACATTTGTTTTTGAGTTCATTGATTCTCGCTGGGCATGTCATGACTTTGTGACTTTAGTGAAACCGCTAGGAAACTCCAAACATAAACATGCTGTGGGTTTTTTATTCTTCATCTAATTTTCATTTTGGTTTCAGTAATTTTCCCTTTTTTCTTCCTGCTCCTTCCCTCCTTCAGGGAGGGATTTGTTGTGTTACGTGCGTTGCCCAGTACACTGGCATCTTCTACTGCCTGAGAGCCCGTCAGGTCCCTGGATGCTTCCGTGCAGGATGCCCAGAGGCCAGGGGCCAGGTTTGTACACCCTCAGGGCATCTCAAAGGGCACCAGGAGCCCTTGTGTGGGCAGGTGAACTTAGCCTTTGGTCTTGATGTCTCTCATTGCCTGTTTATGTGAGGAACAGCATTGGCAAGATGCAGGATGTGTGTAGTGGCATCTGTGTGTTTGGAGATTGCAACCATGACATAAAAGGAGTTAATAAACTGGGGACTGGCTACACTACTAGCAGTTTGTGGGAGAATCAAAATGAGGGACAGTGGTTTTGTTTCTGATGGTTTAGAACTTTCTGTAATATTAATATATGTTCATCTTTTGCTATTGCAGATCAATTGAAAATGAAAGGATTGTCATGATTAGCTAGGCAGGTCCATTTCCACTGAACCAGCACCTGTTGTCAGTGTCCCCGGGTTATTTTCAGGACTGTAAAATAGTTAATAGTGCTGGTACTTGAAAAACTGTAATTCTGAAGTTAACACCCTTTCAGTTCTATTGTTTTGTTCTGAGTGCAGAGATTTGAGAAATCTTTGGTGCATTGACTGCTGTGAATGAATTTCCACAGCTGAAAAGACTGTAGAGTCGTTCAAAATCACTGTTAGTCTGAGAGAGTGCCTCAGAACCTAGATAAAGCTTTGAGTCTTGTGTCTGCAGCATTTAAAAACTGATATGCAATAATTATACTTATCAGATAGTGTTTTTTTAATCTTCTGTGTTTTAACATGGCTATCTATCTTACATATATTATGCGTACTACTCTAACGTATTATATTTTATGTGGTAATACATTCTTTTTCAAGCAATAATAACTTTTTTTATGGTTTCTCTCCATTCATAACATTCTTGTCCTCTGACACGTGTTTAACAGGTAAGACTACTTATTCACCACAGTTCATTTTGGCACTGTAATTGTATAATTTATAACAATAATAGTAATGAGAATATGAATTTGGCTCCTCTCACTGGATGATCACTCTAAAAACCAAGAAATAGTCAAAACTTGATCTGTTTCAGGTGGGTTTATTTAATCTGCAAAGGTGCATTCAAGCGTCTGATTGGTCATGATAGCTTGATTGACAGCTGTGATTCCTTTGTGATCATATGTCTAGGGACAGATTTCTAATTCCTTTTATGGCTTTATGGGAGAACTGAGGGAATCATGGAAATCAAGGTGACTGATTGCCAGATTGTTAAAATCAGGTGTTTAAGTCACCTTTATTAATGCATCTATATTGCTGGTGACTGTTATGTTGTGGAATGTAGCGCCATTGTTTCTTTACACTTTACTACAAATTAGGCAGTCTTGAGCATCCATTGAAAATTGCAAGTAGTACCCAAAGTAAAGGAATACTTGTTTGGTTATTGGAGCACGTTGTGTAAGTCATGATTAAGACGACTGAAAAAAGGTGTCACCCCAATGTTATTCTATCCAATTTAGTCTGTAGGGTAAGTGCTTGGAAGGGGTAGCATGAGATTGGAAAGGGGTGGAGCTGGGCACAGGAGGTCAATTTAGGTAATGATTTTACCTATATTGCGTGGAAGGAGAGCCTACTTTGTGTTTCTTAGGTGCAAAGAGAAAACTAAGGTAAGAGTTACTCAAGTAACTCTTAATGCTGGGAATTTCTTGTGCAAGATGTTTTTTTAACCTCAGCATCTGAAGCGTCCCTAGTGATACTGCAAGACAATTCTGTGCGCACCATAGCCTGAGAACAGTTTTCGGTCTGGGACCATCTTAAAGACAGGTAAGTGCAGGTAGAGAGGAGAGACAGATGTAGAAAAGAATTGATTTATAATTTATTAGCAGAAATACTGTGTTATATTTTCCTGACTTTTTGTTTGTATGGGTTTTCTCTGATTTAGTCCAAGGACTTTTACTGTCTTTTTGCAGTCCGTTTGACCGTCCCTACAGAGCTGAATGGCAAATCAATTGCTAATTTCTGAGTAGGTGTTTACACCTCTGATGTGACACAACATGCAGCGTGGTAGTGGGCAAGTCACTTCAATTCTGTCTGGTCTTTTTTTCCTCAGACACATGAGGGAGGTTATTCCTTACATCCTTCAAAATTTATCTGCAAGGTTTTGTAGGCCTCTCAAAAACTATAAATCAAAGTAGTAGGCTGATTCTAAATGCTACGGTTCTCACTGCTATTCTGTCCTACAGAGAATGAAAATTACATCTGTATTAGCCATTGCAAAAAAACTTAAATGCTCAGGACTGTCTGTCAGACATTAAGGTGGTTAAAAATACCTCTTACATTAGCAATGTCTTTAAGAGACAGCTATTGCTTAAGAATTCCTTCACAGAACCTGTGCTGATAATGACAGCTGACTCTCAACTTTTTGATTCAGGATCAGTATTTTTAATTCTCTTACTCTCATCTCTCCTCTGTATTCTTTTTTGGTCCTCCTCTGTGACCTTAAAGAAAACACTACATTGAAGGGTGTTTTAAAATTTGGTTTTTGTTTTTTGAATTTAACCGATTTCCTTCATAGTGTATTAATTCTGCATTGGGTAGCACTATATAGTTTCAGTAGCTGATTTGGCTCTGACTTTTGGATTAGGCTTAATTTCCCGTCAGTCTGGTAGTCTGATTTTCAACAGATGTTTAGGGTCATCCTCTTTGTAATGTCTGACCCTCAGAGATGACCAGCCAACTGACGTTCAGAGTTCAGATCTCTGGGTGATGGCCACTTCAGATTTAAAGTTCTCTGTTCCTTAAAAACACTCCTCAAAGCTTTATTTTTCTTTTTCATAACCTTGTAAAGGGGTGTAAAGGCTACAGCCCGAGGATCAGTAATGACCCCCAAGTTAGAAGCTGTCTGATAGCAACAAAATGGGAATGAATTTACTTACTCTGGTGGTTGCAACTGATGCTTGCTGATATCCTGACATCTTACTGAGTTAATACGTGGTATATGATGACTTTTAGAATAGGACAAACCTAGTATAGCTAAAGTTGTCAGTTTGACTCTTGAGTAGGGACTGCATCCAATCCATTGTACACTTCGCCTAGGCAAAGCAAAAAATACTTTGCTTCCTAGTCTATAAAATGCTTATGTCATATCCAGAATAATTAATGCCATCACCAAAATGCCACTGCTTTTGGAATGATATGCAACAATGGTTTAGCAAGGCACAGTCAGGAAAGACTTGGGATGCTGCAAAATGAAGTGTAGAGTAAAGATGGTTTTGTGATTTTTGTGCACTGTCCTCACCATTGAGCAGTTATAAAATGTGCTAGGGCAGTAGTTATTTTCTAATACCCTCCTGAAAAAGGAATAAGGATTTACTGGGTGGAGCAAGGAACCAACCAGGTTTTATTCCTGCAATATTTTTGTTTGGTTTGAGAAACCTTGGAGACTCTAGGGCAACGCGAAGTTAGCTCATGGAATGTCACCTGTTCTTTGTGTGGTAAAGACCTACAGCAATAGCCAAACACTTTTATTTCTATAAAACTGCTTACGGGGTCAGTAAGACGAGTACCTGATATGGAATTCATTTGTCAGTAGGTGTTGCATCCAGTTAAGAATTAGTACAGGTTTGTTATGTCTGCTCTTGGTCCAGTTATATATCTCGCCAATAAAGCACTTGATGGAGGCTTTGGGGGAAAAAAAAAAAGGTAGCTGTTCTTGTGAACAGAGTTCTCTTTCCACCATTAATTAATTAACGACTAATTTAGAATACCACATTCATTGCCTGCTGTGTTTCAGCAAATATCCTGCTCTATCAACAGCAGGAGGAAGCCAATGTAGGAGAAATCTGGATTTCACCAAAGGAAGCTTGGCATAAGCTACCTCAATGGAAATAAATGCAGGAGATTTTTTGTTTGTTTCTGAATGTTTCCCTTGCACAGAATCAGTTGGGTGATGTTGTTTCCGTTGGCTCCAGCAATGTCAAGGCCATTGATGATGAAAGTTTTGTACTGTTTTTCCCCCTTGCTTGGAAAATTGTCTTTCCCCTCCTCCCCCCCGTCCCTGCTCCGCAACCAAATCTCTGCCAAGCAAGCAGCTGTGAACAAAATTTCTCAGCAAGATGAATTTGAAAGTTTGCGTGCAGTGTGGAACACAATACACAAATACAGCTTTGAAAGGGTGACAGTTGAGGGCTGTAAGTCCTGTCTGCCTGAATAAAATAGTGTGCAAGAAGTGGGTGAGCCTCTTAAGGTGTCTTTTGATGTTAAAAGCTGCAGGAAAGAACTGAAAAAGGCATGTAGGGGCTATTTTTTGCAGTGATTTTTGGTACCTCAGTCTGAGGTTAGTAATGCCTGGAAGTCTGATGTACAAGCTCTGCTATTAAAGTCTGTCAGCAGAACCAGTAACTGTTGGTACGGCAGTTGCATCTGAGATGTTGGCAGACCAAACGCAATTGAATATGTTTTAACTTAGTTTTGGTAGACATTATCCTTATCAAAGCCTCCCATTAAATTCCATGCATTTTGTTTCCACCAGGATTTTTTTTAATGGAGGAGTGTGAAATTAGTATGAGAACTCTTGTCAGTTTTTTTTCTCCAGGAAAATAAATGCAGGATGTGAGTGTGCAGAAAATGTGGACGCCTATATTAAACTCACCTAATATTTTCCACACTTGCAGCAGAAATTTTCAGTTGCTTGCAATTTTGACAAGCTTTAACTGAGATTTTCCATTACGTGCTTCTGCCTTTAAATCATTATTATTATTATTATTATTATTATTATTACATTTGGAGGGGAGATAATATGCTTAAATGAGTAAATGACATATAAATAATATTTATTCATAATTTGTGACCAGAAGAGCTGCGCTGAATTCCCATTCCTCTGCTGTACCTATAGTGCTTGTAATGTTTTATTATGTTTGGTGTGTAATATTCCATGTCCATGAAGCACCTTGTCTAAGTGAGACTCCAGTTTATCAAGGCAGTGATTTTTGTGTCTAGTTTTTATGTTTTTAATGTTTATAGTTAGTATTTTATTTTGGTTTGCATTCAGGTAGGTTAGGGTGGAATACTGCAAAAGAATATGGAAACGTCTGTTTGTAATTAAAGGAACACTAATTGGACTTCAGGGACTCTGTGTAAGATGCACCACTCTTTCTCACGGCCACACCCTAAGCATATGATCTTTATCTGAATTCATGGAAACATGCCCACTGCTTCCTACAGATTGCAGCTGGCACTGCCTATAAAATCCCTGCTTCACAAAGGGCAGAGGATTTTATCTGATGATGTGCAATGATATATTTCATTCTGCTGCAGTGTTACTATACAGCAATGTGAAACAGATGGAATACATTGTCAGAAGGCTGTAATATGCAGTGCAGTTATACAATAACAGCAAAATCCCAGTAACAGTCGTCCTTGTGGTCCTTGTTCAGAGGAGGTTGAATAGTGCAGCGCTCAACCGTCAAATATTTGTGTGGCTTACAGATTGCATGCCAGCTAAGTTGTTAGATGACCCACCAAATGCTTTTGCTATTTCAAACTTCCAACATCTTTCCTGGAAGCATAATCTCTTCAAGCAGATTTTTCAATGGCACGGAATCATTTTTCTGTTAACAGCATGAAGATGTAGTAGGATGTCAACTGAAAGACGAGGCCGGTTGGACCCGGCCCGTCCAGCTCACCGCTCAGTTTTCAGCAGTTGTTAATCTGTGGTATTTCGATGAAAGAATTAAGAATTTGCAAGAGACAGTTGATGGTCAGCCAGCCACCAGTGTCTGTATGTGCCACAATGAAAGTCTGAGACTCTCTCATTTATACTGGTGCCAGTTGTATTGTGTTCTCCATGTGGACCTTCAGATCAGCAGAGGAACACATAGGGCAAATACCCTGAGAGAGGTTAGTGTAGTCACTTCACTTCAAAGGAACTCACGTCTCATTTTGTTAAGCTGGTTTGTTAATTGCTATGATCGTGTAATTAATTTTTAAATTGACACAACTCTAGCAAAACAAGTGTTTTTTCAGTCCTGGGTGCTTCAGTCTGTGTCGGAGTTGTCCCTACGTCAGTATTCCTATGGGTGTGTTAGGATGGGATGAAGATGAATGGAATTTCCATTTAGAAAACTTTGAAATATTGATGAATGATTTTTTTTTTCCTCAGTCTGTCAACACTAATGTTAACTCAGATTGATGGAAAATTCTGTTAATGTACAACATTATTGGCTGCAACAAAATCTTGGGGCACACCTTCACCTGAAGGAAATGTAGGTAGAGGATAGAAAACCTTTTTATCACTTTGCCTACTTTATAGTGACCTTAAGATGATTTCTACAGCCAGTCTGTGAGGAGAAGGAGAGATATCTATAAAAAGAGAAGCTCTGGTTATAAATGAAAGATCTGACATTGTTGCAGCCACTCTTTTCTGTCATTTGAAGTCATTCGCAAGCCTTTGCTCTCCTTCACTGTACTGAGTATAGACCTTGGAAGGCAAGGCCCGTTTCTGTGGGCATCTCAAGAAGATGTGAGTACAGTGGTTCACAGCTAGGAATCATTATCCAACACTGTAGGCTTCAAAAATAATATAGAAGGTAATTTCTTTCCATACTGTTGAGATCAACTTTAACTACTCTGGCTTTTAACTTTCTGGAGTCTCACAAACTCCTTTACGGCTAGCACACTCTGTGTGAGCCTGATTTAAAACATTTGCTGCTGAAATGCCATTTTAGGAGTATAACAAATGAAAAAACATAGGAAAGATGGGAAATATCTGTAGCTAGTTAAAAAGCAAAGGAGACAAGCTTCAGACCACTAGAATTCAAAAGGCTGGTTTTGGCTGCTGCTTGTTCTTGGCTTTTACTACAGGACAGATTAGTGGTTTTGATAATTTAGCACAGTATAACTTGTAAAGTCTAATATTTAAAGAGTGAAATATTCCAGATCTTGGACTTTTGACTTCTGGCATGTGACATTTTAAATTCAAGAGGAAATGTTCTGAACCATGGTGACTTAAGTTGACCTGGTAAGAGCTTTGAAGTAGCCAGTGGTTTATTTTCTTTTGAAGAAGTATACCAAGCTGAATTTTTCTAAAACTGCCTTAGATTTACATGAACTTTTTTGGACTACTAAATGCATCAGAAATAATCCATGAGAGAAAATGTTGATATTTGGCATGAATTTTCACCTAAAATTTCATTCTCAGCCAGACCAAAATTACTGCCAGTGAAAAGAAAACTGCTTTGGGTGTATTTTAGTTCTTTGTATTATGTTTAAAGAAAAAAAAAATTAAAGAAATCCAGCTCAAAATTGAAAGACTTTAGTGTTTGGTTCATCAGTTCTGTTCAGGTCATTGACCAATGGTAAACCCAAAGTTAGGATATGAGTTCTGATGCAGTGGCTGCAGCAGCATTGTTTATGCTGGCATAAGCTGTACCTTTTCCTGACCACCTGCTCCCTCCCTGTCCTGCTCTGAGTTGCTGGTGTGGCATGATCCACCTAAAAAATTAATAATTTTATTAGAAATCATATTTTACAACTTTAGAAAAAAATTATAACTGAATGATAGCATGTTTGTGTGTATTTCTGTGCAAATATTTACATTTCTAAATATGAATCTAGAGGAAAACTATGTAAAACCTGTGAGTTTCGTCACTTAACTGCTGAACTGGTGTGGGGCCAGTGAGTAAAAGCTTCAGTGGTAAGCTCTGGAACAAAAGAAAAAGTCTTGGTGCATTTTGGTTAACCCATTCTCTCATTCCAATTGCCTTGTTCTGACCTTGAGGAAAGTATTTGAACTGTGGAAATACTGTTCTTGTAAAATTAGCACGTGTCAATGAAGAAACAGAAAACTTTTAAAAGTCAGCCAGTTTAGAAAATGACTTCATGCTGTAAACATTTTCACAAAGAAACTTTTGGATCTCTTTTGGATCATTGCTTAGTAAACACCATCAAACAGAACGATTTAAATAGAAACACTGACTGAAAGGGGGCCCTGACACAGCAGTTCCCTCCGTCCAGCCTGGAAGCAGTGTCTGGGTTAAAATACACTTCGGGCATCTCAGCAAGAGTTTTTATACAAGGTTAAGGTTTATTTTATGAATTCACAATTTCATATTGCCATTGTTTTAATTCAGGACGGTGATAATTTTGCTTGGAGGTAGAGAAAATCTTCTGTGAAGGGATGGACTGTGTGTTTTATTGGAAGGGACTGATAGGAAACATCAAGTACAACTCCGTGCTCCTTGCAGGGCTAACTTAAACTAAATCATATAGTGAAAACTATTGTCCATATATAACTGTATCTGTAATAGATTACTGCTTTTTTTTTCTTTTTACTGTTTACACTTTTGTTGGTGGTGTCAGCAGGTATGTGCTGAGGAAAGTGAGAATGAAAACATTTCTGTTTTCTCTAAGTTGAGCATGTGGTTAGAGTCCTCTGTTTTCTCTCCTGGAGTCATAGCAAAGAACCCAGTGCTCTCAGTCAAGGGCTGCCCCACAACCATCAGCGTTTCCAAAAGGCCTCTCATAGAACCTATAAGAATTTCCCTGTTTTTAACATGCAACTGGAATGAAGCAGTAGAACTTGGGCTCAGGCAGGAAGGTGCAGTAGCACCAGTGACAATCTTGCGATGCTTTGCTGTGTGGTGTGATTGGATCAGAGGTCCTATCAGTAACAGCCCTATGAATTTTGAGGTTTGGCCAATGAAGTTTTACTGCGTTCGTCTGTGGATATCTTGCTCCAATTTCAAATTTTGTTGAAAACATCAGGAATACAGATTGGCAAAGGGTGGTGAAGCATTAATATATACTTAATAAGAATATGGGAGCTCTGCAATTTTTTCTAAGCATAAAATCCATGGAAAAGAGAGAATGTCATGAGCAATCCCCTTGTATTTAAATCAACATGTTAATTGGAGCATCCTTGCAACAGCATAGAAGTTGCTTTTGAGGAAGAGAAATTTCAGGAAAATACACGGAATATGTTTTTAGCTAAACTAGTATGGTAGGAAATTTATATGGCAGAAAAAAAGAGAAGTGCCAGTTTTAAATCCTCTTAATCAATCAACCATTGGAATTTAATTGCTTATTATTCTGATGTCATCTTCATTTCCATCAATAATCTTTTCTAGGGTGTTTGATAGTGGCCTCTCTACCATCTTTATGGATAACTTTGTTCAGCAGAGCAGCCTGTCTTCTAAGTTTCTTTGTGCTTGAAGGAATGTTGCAGAATTTAAATTCCATGGCTTAGAGAACTCACGACTCATGAACTCACGACCTTCAGATTATGAGACTGAACATTGGCCTGACTTTGAGTTATGCCTAATAACATTTGTAGCCATGTTGATGGATTTCAGAAATCAAGGTACATTTTGGATGAGGGCTGTGGGGGAAAGGGTTAGCATAGCAAGTGCTTATGGAGTGATGGTCAGAAAGAACTTACTAAGCTTCGTCAGGGAAAGTTTAGGCTTGATATTAGGAAAAAATTTTTCACTGAAAGGGTCATTGGCCATTGGAATGAGCTGCCCAGGGAGGTGGTGGAGTCATCGTCCCTGGAGGTGTTTAAAAGCAGATTGGATGAGGCCCTTAGTGCCATAGTTTAGATGATGAGTGGGTGTTGGTGTTGGGTCATAGGTTGGACTCGATGATCTCAAAGGTCTTTTCCAACCTTGTGATAACTGTGGTACTGTGTGATACTGAAAAACTTGGAGGTATTAGAAACTATAAACTGTTGCAAATCACAATTGCATCTCTGAGAATAAGCTGTGCCAGTCTGTTGGTAAAGATGTGCTTTGCCAGAATCTCAGCTGCCTTCATTTAACAACTAGTTCCTCAAGATGGAAGCATTTCGAGTGTTGGTATCACTGTATATGACAGTATAAAAATACTGTCATTTAAAAAATGTAAGTAATAGGGGAACTGTTATCCTGAGCTTTTTGTATTTTGATGAAATATGCAAAAAAGTGTGTTACCGGGGAAATGATTTCTGTAGTAAATGTTGCTTTAATTTAGTTGCCAGCTCTTGCTCTCTCATTTCAGGTTAGAAATAACTTAAGTTATACTGTGTTGTGCTCTCAGACTCTGATAGAGGTTCAGAAGATAAAAGAATCAGTACTATAACCAGGAAATCACTGTAAAAATATTAGGGAACTGAGGAGTGCTGTGTCTCTCACTTATCCTAAATAATTTAACTTTGCTTTGATATGTTTTTACGTTTATAGGATGCATTCATTTGGCACAGTAAGATATCTTGCCAAATAACTTTAACCCTAATTGAGTCCTCACCTGTCTTCCACATGCAAATGCGGCATTTGCTACTGTTGCTTCATATGTTCTTATGTCAATAGGAAATTCATTGTATTTGAGAAGGAGGGGTAGTGTCTTCGTAATCCATATGAAAAGCATTGAAATCACAGAGGCCAAGAAAAGACCTGTCTGTGTAAAAGCAAGGAGGAAATACTCCAACTCGTTCATCAGTGGAAATCCTGTTTTAAAGAGCCAAAATTGGTGTGGTAGATAAAGACACAAAAATATCTTAGCTCTGCAGTCTGCTACGTGGAAAAGGAGTGATGTTGCCCATGAGCTGAAATTGCAGAATATTGCAAGGTATGAACCTTATGGAAGTTTCCTTCCCCAAACCTTCATTTGGAGCATTTTGTTGTGGTGGGTTTTATGGTGGCTTTTGGTTGGTTTGGTTTTTAACTGGGCCTCTGTAGCCCAGATTTCTTCTCAGGATAATTTGCAATGCCATCAGAACCTGTGAAAGGCACAGCAGAAGAAAAATGTCACAAAATAGTGAGGGTTCCCTCCTCCCCAGGAAAAACAAGCACCTCACTGTGATAGGTTCTTATGGTTTTAGGCATTATTAGAACTGGCCAAGAATGTTGTCAGTTACTGCTAGTAATTTCTGTTGGATGCAGGGAGGCAAAGCTTAACTGAAGAGTAGCCAAGCGCTATTAATGGGAGAAATGACACAGGAGTAATTTAATCTGTGTAATCTTATCTACAGATGGTTCTGCAATCTCTAGGAGGCCTTTGGCCAGCAACTAGAGTGATGCAAAACCAAACCAAACCAAAAATCTGCATGCTAATGGAGAGAATAAAAGATTTGAAACATCTTTGTGAACCAGACCTAATTTTCTGCTTGCAAGAATCCTGGGACCTTGAGACATACATAGCATGTGGCACAAGAAATAAGCAGCAAATACTTTCTCATACTGAGCAGAGCTATGATCTAATTCACAAACTTCTTGTAAAATAATAGAACAGCAAAATTGAGATATGGCACTGTTTCTTTATTTATTTTAATCCTCAAGAAAAGACCAAATGCCACTGTGCCACAACTTTTCCCTAGGAAAAACTCCTGGAAAGAAAGGTAGAAGGAGGAAGGAAGATTTCAGTGTGACATTTTTTTTATAGTGTCCCCATGCATATGAGAAATGCTGTGAGTTCAGAGAATGAAATGTCTTAAGACACTCGTCTTGTTTATAAACTTTGGGTTGATCTCCTACAGTACTTTTCATGGTGCTTATATGAATATTGCAAATCTTTTCCTAGTTGCTGGTTCACTTGTGGAGGTCCATGTGCCCCATAAGCCTCTTTGTTCTTCAGTGCAAGCACGGATCTCAGTTTATCCCTCTGTAAGCCTCTGCGTATCTCAGACAAGCTCTTTGCAGTGGTCTGTCTTTATGATGCTGCTTGCTACCAGCTAGTGGTACATGCAGTGATCTATCATAGGGCTCCTAATGAGTTCAAAATAGTATTAGGAGCATTTTTTTTATTTTTGTTGTTGTTTTTCCTCATGTCTGCCCCATCTGATTTGAAGAGATTGCACTGGTAGTCTGAAGGAATAACTGCAGTTAGGATAGGAATACCTTCTTGCAGCAGTTCTATTAACTTCACAGTTAGGTTGTACCAGTGTTTTGAACCAGTATAGTAAGATGAATTTTGTTTATTGTAAAATCCAGCAACATATGAATCTACATATTTGGGGACTCTACTAGTTCATTCAAGCATTTATAAGAAAAGGAAAATATATTTGAAAAAAAAAATCAAGCCTGGTCAGTAACTGCATGAAGAGCACATTACAGTGAAATCTGTTGGAAGCTGTAAGGAACTGCTTCTGTACTGTAAAAACTGTCTCAGGAAGGAGCAAACTCTTTTGATCTTCTGTCTAACCTGTTTTAGGAGTCTGCAACTGCTAATGCCTCAGTGATGAGTAGAGAATTCTGATGTTGTGAAACACAGAGTTCATTATATTTGTGCCCTAACTGTTATTTTTGAGTCTTCCTAACCCCACAGTTATTAGGAGAATGGAGTATTTACCATACATACAGCTATGGGGTGCTCTGTGGTACCAGCAGGGCAGTTTGATCCAAATCCTGGCAGAAGTTAAAAGAGAATCTGCCTCTCTGCAGGCAGAGTACTTCCCAGAGGTTTATGTGAAAGGCCATATCTCTAATTCTGCTTACTGTTTTTTTTCTGACAGTGTACTACAGCAGTTCAAGTTAGGGATGCTTGAAAAAGGTTGGGCATCTTCCAACGTGTTGGTTTTGCCTGTATCCTGAGCTGAAACAACCAAACGTTGCCTGGGGTTTTAAATACTTTGAGTTGTGTGTCTTCTGTCTACAAAGGGAAAATAACAGAAATAATAATAAAAAAACTTGTGTGGCTGTTTCTGAAAGATATTGCAAGGAAACAGAATCAGGGAGTGCTAGAAGAGGGGGGGGGCTGAGTCAAGAGGAGGGGAGTTTGGGCTGAGAAATTAGCTGTTCTAACCCCCATTTTCAGTTGGAGAGGAAGACTATGTTTCTATGTTTGCACATGGTCAGTTTCAGTGTTGCAGATTATAACACAATGCCAGGTGTGTAATTTGTGCTGGAATTGTTTTGAGGTTTGGGGTTTTTGTTGTTGTTTTTTTTTTTCCTGGGCAAATCAAAGATTACCAATTAGTGAGAAATGCTTGTGCATGTGTCTGAATGTAGATGCAATGACACAAGCAGGCTCTCCCTCACGTCCCACTCCTACAGAGTTGCATTCTGACTTAAAACCAGACTTAAGGGCAACTGCTTATGGGAGAATCTGCCTGTGCTTTGCTTTTGTACTAAATGTAGTCAGGTGATGGGAGCTCAAAAAATAATTTTTCTTGCTGACTACTTTTTTAAACTTTTTTGCTGTGTTGTTGAAATGAGAAGTGTCTGGAGCTCGGCAAGGATGGCATTTATTCTGGGGAGGATGGGAAAAGGTTAAAAGTAGAAACAGCTGATGAGGCAGGATGGCTATGTAGAGAAAGCAAGAGGAAGAGAAATCCGAACATCTGTTAAAGCTATACCAGTGACTATTTTGGCTGAGTTCAGCTTGCAGTTCCTTCTGAATTCCTCCTTCTTTAGTAGATGTCACTGCTATCGGTGACAAACATGATATGGCCCTTTGGAATGTCATTAGTTTGGGTAACAGAGAATGTAATAAAAACAACCAGTTCCCTTTTTAATTTTTTATTTTAGGATATCCCAGTCTTCAGTACAACATGGAGTAAAAGTAAAAATGAGGTTTTGAAGATCTGATTTGCTGTCATAATTTCCCATTCTCTTCCCACTGACATTCCCCCATACTGGGAAAATCCTAAAGCCAGGGGGCTGCTCGTAGCTGTAGGGCTGTGTCCAGTGACTCAGTTTCATTCAGTGCCTATCATAAATCATGGTCGTGCTGGCTTCTGTTCAGATCCCTGCTGTCACGGAGTGGAGCCAGGGAATTCTAAGCTTCCACCACTTTTTCCCTCGAGCGAACATTCAATGCACACAAATTAATCTCAGCCCAATACAATTGTCCTCTCTTCTTAGGTTTTCAGTCTTTAGTGATAGTACATAGGTATTTGGATTTTTCTGTAGTTAAGAGGCTTTAACAATTGCCTGTTTCCTGTAGTTCTCATCACACATAGATTTTCCAGAGAAATATCAGCTCAAATATGTAAGCTATATGGTCTTCCTGTTGGTGTTTTAAGACCCTTCAGAACAGTGTACTTGAAATTCGATGTCTCACTGAATTACCTGTGCAATTTCCAGGAATCAGTGTTAAGAGAATTGCATGCTAGTGGTAAAAATAGAGGGAAGCTTACCGATACAGTTTTATTCTGGGTTGAACAGGCACAACAGTAACTGATTTTACAACACATTTCTTGTATCTGCATTGAGCTATACAATAAACAGTAATGATCCAAATGTCGGGTACTTCATGTTGGACACAACAATCCCATGCAGAGCTCTAGACTGGGGACAGAGTGGCTGGAGAGGAGTCAGGCAGAAAGGGACCTGGGAGTGTTGGTTGACAGGAAGCTCAACATGAGCCAGCAGAGTGCCCAGGTGGCCAAGAAGGCCAATGGCATTCTGGCCTGCATCAGGAATAGTGTGGCCAGCAGGAGCAGGACCAGAGGAGTTATCGTCCCCCTGTACTCGGCACTGGTCAGGCCTCACCTTGAATACTGTGTCCAGTTCTGGGCCCCCCAATTTGGGAAGGATGTTAGGATACTGGAATGTGTTCAGAGGAGGGCAACAAAGATGGTGAAGGGGCTGGAGCACAAGCCCTATGAGGAGCGACTGAGGGAGTTGGGACTGTTTAGTCTGAAGAAGAGGAGGCTCAGGGGAGACCTCATTGCTCTCTACAACTCCCTAAAAGGAGGTTGTAGTCGGGCAGGGATTGGTCTCTTCTCTCAGGTGACCAGTGACAGAACTAGAGGGCATGGACTCAAGCTTGGTCAGGGAAAGTTTAGACTTGATGTTAGGAAAAAGTTCTTCACTGAAAGGGTGATTGGCCATTGGAATGAGCACCCAGGGAGGGGGTGGAGTCGCTGACCCTGGAGGTGTTTAAGGGGAGACTGGATGAGGCACTGAGTGCTGTGGTTTAGATGATGGTGTTAGTGTTGTTCTTAGTGTTGGGTTATAGGTTGGACTTGATGATCTCAGAGGTCCTTTCCAACCTTATGATACTGTGGTCTCATATTTTGTAATTAGTATATCCTACAAAATGCTGTTTATTGTATTACAGTTGTCTTAAGAGGACCCAGACAGTGCAAAAGTAGAAAAGTAGTAGATAGAAAATGGTTACTTTTGTGAATAAGAGCAATTTTTTTATATAAGATGGGCATTTTATGAAATTCCCTCTGCAGGCCAGTGTACTGTAAGTTGTTTGTCATCCAGTCTCTTGTAGGATGTGACTGCTGGGCAAGAAGACCTTCCAAAGACAAGAGAACATGGCTTGGGTCAGGAGGCAGGTTCACGTGTAGGTACTGAGCCCCCAACAGCCTTCTTCGTTCAGCAGCAGTGGGATCTTTGAGCTGGGTGTCTAAGGGGACCTCTGGGGAACCTGAGTTTTATAGCCTAAGTAGCAGTGTGTTATTCCTAGTGAATGAATCTCTACAAGGGAGCTAAACTCGCTTGGATGTTCTTTCTTTGGCTGATAATAGCTTCATTAATGCTAGTACAGAAAGATGCTTAGATTTTTTAAAGGCGCTTTAGTTGTAATAACTTAATCTAAATGTGGAGAGGTCTTTTGCTACCATGCATCAGAAGAGAGGCTCTTATCTGGGTTCCAGGCTCAGCTTCATGGTCTTCTCAGGGTACTTCAGGGAGCGGTGAAGTATTGCATGAGAAATCTCTTACACACTTCCTTTCATTTTCAGGGAGCTGTCAGAGCAGGGTTATGCATACTAGGTGGTCTGGGTGCTTAATAAAAAATTCTGTCTATTGTACAGTTTATGTGCATTTTACACTTCAAGAATCAATTCCCGGAATAGTCCACACTGTAAGACAATCATAACTATTTTGTGTAGTTCTGTTTTCTTCAAACTACAGATATAGAAGCTAGTTTACAGCTATTGCAGATCGAGAAAGTAGTTTCCAGCTCATAATTATTTCTTGCATTGCCATTGCCATCCTTGTAACTTTTAAGATTAAGTGGCTGCTTGCTAGATCAGTTCTTCCAGAAATGGCTAAATCAAAAGTCAGCTGGTATGAACAAAACAGAAAATAATTTTGTGTGTTTGTTTGTGAAAGTCTAAGTCTACTTTAGAGGAAGCTGCACTGAGGTTTGCTATGGTTGCCCAAAGGCAGTGATGTCAAGGACTTAGATTGTATTGTGGAGCTAATTGCTGCATGTCTGTATCAGAGTTGATACCAGAAACCTGACTGAGACGGTCGCACTGGAGAGTTGGTGAAGGTTGAAGCAATGGAGGCAGTAGTGCAGGAAAACCCTTGCTGCTGGAATTCACTGCTGGTGAACCGAGTGCATTTTTTTGACATTATTGATGTGGCTTCACTATGAGTGAATAAAAATTGAGAGGGCCTCCACTGGTATGCTTTAACTCAATTTGTTTTAAGTCTTTTGTCAGTTTTGTCTTTCGTTAATTCCTAAATTTCTTCCTATTTTTTTTCTGTTGCAGTTTGAGTTTCTTCAACTACCAAAGAAAGCTCACTGCACCGAAATGACGAAAACAGGGATGACATTTTTTCTGCTGTTCTTATCGGTTACCACAGTGAGTCTTATGAGTTTTTTTAAATCTCTTCCAGTATTACCAAGTGCGTACAGAATGCCATTGAAATTATTAATATGGGAATGCAGAGACAACTAATCGTATGTTGAAATGTAGTATCTGCAAGGCAGATTTTAATTCCTGTGGTAAAGGAGCAGAAATAGGATTTACCTCTGCTGAACCCAGCATAGCCTTTGCTAGCAGAGAACTTTACAGTAGCAGTTGGCAAGTGACTCATAAGCGGTGCTATGCAGACCTAGGAAGAATGGAGGAGACATCTGACTCAGATTCAAAGGACATCCTTGGAATTTTTAATGTCCCTGTTGTATGACAGTGGTACAGTATTTCAATCTACAGTTTTGCCATCAAATTTAATAGCTTCTCAAAAATATTTTACTTCTTTTAAAAATGTGGCTGAAAGGTTCAGGTTTTGATCACAATCCGCTTTCTTTTTATAAAATTTTACTTTAATAGCTATAAAAGTGGAAGTCATATCTTTTTAATATCTTTTTATATGGTTTACAAGACTATAGAGTAACCAAATAACTATAAACAAGCCAAAAGCATCATTGCATACGGTATATGGAAGGTATCTTTTCATAAAGGATCGTTTATGAAATTTCATTCATAAGGTCTCATTCAAATGCTGTTTAGACTAATGTAACTTTAATGTATTTTACTAGATTTTGCAAAAGCAATGTTATGTTATGTTCTTCTGACTGTTCCAGTGCTTTCTATGCATTTTCCTTGTAGTATTTACAAATTTTGCAGATTGTTACTCCCCCATGCTCATTCGGAGATATTTGTCAAGATTCAGTAGTAAGATGAATTGCTAAATTCTTATTCCAGAAAAACACAAAATCATATTGTCAGTAATAAGATTTAAAGATCATTTTCCTTCAGTAAACTGTTGAAAATATAATATTTTAAAAGACTGAAGTTTAAGAAATTTGTATTGGGGGGTTGTACATGACTTGCTAAAAAAAGTCTTTTTACTCTTAGTATTTTGCCACTGCTATACCATCTGAAGGGCATCAGAATATGACAGAGGACTTTGCTCAACTCAGTGTTACACGGAATAAAATTATGACAGCACAATATGAATGCTACCAGAAGATTATGCAAGACCCTGTTCACAGAAAAGAAGGTAAATTTCATTTTCTTCAAGGTTTTACAAAAGGAAGTGGTCAATGTGTATGATTACAGTAAATCAGGATGCTTTAGTTACATTTATTTCTTGTCCTGGTAGCAATCATATTTTAGGCTAGAACTGCATTTGTTCCCTTTTTTAGAAAAGTCGCTTTGGGATTCATAAAGTAATATCCTACATTGAATGCCTGTAACAGCACTTCTGATAACACAAAGCTTTTATTTGTGATAAGGAAATATTTATTTAAATAGATATCCTGATTAATCTTATCACTTTATTTTGTTTCATCCCCTTGTAATACCTGTTTCCTTGGTCACGTCTGCCTTTGCAAATTGAAAGTATCTTGATACAGATAATTTCCCTGCCCTGAAGCTGTATTAATGTTGCTAATGCCTTTCCTGGTAACTTGTTTAGAGCTCTCCTCTGCAGTGCTACCTGTCGCTGTGCTCACCGTTTCTGACTTCATAACCTCTGGAAATACTGAATGGTTTTTGAGGCAAGGAGAAGTAATTGCATTCTTTTACAATCAGTTTTTTCCTCTTCTGAGATGATTCTTTGGATGAACAGAATGTCTGGAGGCCAGAAATGGATATGAGCATGACAGTGTGAGCTTACGTCCAGCCTGGGGTATCACATCTTCAGAAAGATCTGGGCAAACTGTAAATTCTTCAGATGAGAAGAGGAGGAAGAACTTTATATTTGAAAAATGCTGTATTTGAGATGAGAGGGCATTCTTAAGTCTTAAAGAGAAAACTGAAGGAAAATACTGAAAGCATCTTCAGAAATAGACAGGGTCAGTCATTCTACATGCCCTTTGAGAAAGCATTTGTTGGTAAAACACCAGCTCTTTCTCAACAGAGGTTTGCTTCAGAAGTTAAGAGTTCTGTTAGTGCACTGGGGCTTTGAACAGGCTCTCGAGGGACGCTGTGGATCCCCTGTCCCTGTAGGAGCGTCTGTCCACGATGACCACTGCTGGCTCAGCTCTGACTGCCTCCCCGCCAGGCTTTCTAGAGGTTTCTAGCATACCACTGTGTTTTCAGTGAACTAGTAGACATATAGATAGGCTTGGTATGCATCTAAATATAATAAATTCAATAAAATTGTGTATGCAAGCTTAGAGCTCTTTGTTAGCATGTGTTATTTGGTCTGAATGGATTTAGTTTGTTTTGCAAACCATACTCCAGATCTGAGGTTTGTAAGTTGTAGGTATTGACCATTTCAAGGTGATTGGTGATAGATTTTAAAATGTGTTCAAAGAAATGTACATATAATAATGTACATTTCCATTAAGGGAAGTTTTAATTAACCACTGCTAAATCTTATGTTTCTGTTTTCTTTTTTTTTTCTCATTGCTGTAAGTGAGAAACTTACTGTATGCAGTCTTACATCTCACTTTTGAAAGAATATTATGAAAGAAGTGGTGTTATTTTATTATCTGGTCTCCACTTGTTTGCAGGTCCTTACTGTAATAGGACATGGGATGGCTGGTTGTGCTGGAATGATGTTGCTGCCGGAACTGTGTCAGTCCAGCGTTGTCCTGACTACTTTCAGGATTTCAACCCATCTGGTAATTGTGCATGGGCATCTATGTCAACGTATTTCTTAATAAAATCAGGTTTTGGGTGCTTGATGCTTCGTGTTTGCCACACTCAAGTCACTAATGTTCCAGAATTTCAGTAACTCGTAGAAAATTGATAAGTTACTTATTTTCTTTTCTGAAATACATCCTTGCAGGACTCTGAAAATTAGGGAATAGAAAGTGAAGTCTCTGACAGACAAGCAGAAGTACAAGTTATTCTATTGCCTTTAATTAGCAGTTGAAGTTGACAAGAGTTTCTCCCACAAATGAATCCTTTCTTGCATCTGTAGGCTAAACTTTTCATCTGTGAGCATGTGGAAAATGTCAGAGACTTCCTCTTTTGTTTCTTTCTGCTGCATTTGGTTATTTCCCAGGGTCCTTTCATACCTCTTTCTATTTGATGATAAAAATCATTATGTGGTCCCAGAAATTTTACACTTTCAGTAGTTTCTCTATTGAGGTTTTCCTGCCTGTCCAGTCCTACTTTACTATGGCAGGATGTCATACCTCAGTTTAGCTCTTGGATGTTAAACACGCCATTTAAATGTTCTTGTCATTTCATCTGGTAGTTCTCTAACAGTTAGTTTGATATATTTTGATACTTACTGGATTGGAGGAGGGAAACTATTTGTTTTCTTAAGAAAAACACATCATCAGTTGCCCCTGCCAAGCAAAAGCAGCGGTCTCTAGTTTCTCAGAATTTGTCATAACAAGAATTGTCTCTCTAGTCATATAAAGTTGTCATTTGTTTGCCAGTCTTTCTTCATTAAATACTAGGCATCAGGAAGTAGAACTTCAGTGCTGACTGCTGTGGTTTTGGTTTTCCTTTTGTTTTTCTTTCCATCTACTTTGACTAACTGTAGAAAAAGTGACGAAGATTTGTGATCCCAGCGGAAATTGGTTTAGACATCCAGAAAGCAACAGGACGTGGACAAACTATACCCAGTGTAACATCTATACACATGAAAAAGTGAAGGTAGGAAAAGAGTGAATGCATGTTACCAGTGTTGAGAAAGTGATCTGAAAAAGTAATTTCGAAGCAGAGCTGCAGGAGGTTCGCGCATCTCTGGATTTCAGTTTATCTTGAAGATTCCCATCCATTGACAGATAGGTGTGAGAGGGGAGGAAATTAAAAAAAAAAAAACAAGTCTGCTAAACTGCCCTCTTTCTGAGATGCTGTGTGATATGTGAGGATATAATGGACAAAATTGCATATTTTGCTGCCCAACATCTGCTCCCGCCCTCCCCCCCATATGTCTACTCATACTCTCTATATTTATGAAACATCCAGTCATGGGAAGAAGTGGTAAATTGACACTGTAAATGCCCAGGAAATAGGAATATAAAATTAATAAAATGCACATCAGGATAGACTGCAAATTAATTTGGACCTCATGGAAAAGAGCTCAGTAATAGCAGATTGTGTCAAGAATCCTGACATCTAGTAGAGATCCTAACTGCCTGTGTCGTTAATGTCAGGGTATTTACCTAGAAACCACACTGAGAAAAAGTGATAATAGACACTTTTGGTTTCTTTTGCTCAAAACATGAGAGACATTGAATACATTAATGGCAATTTAATTTTACTCACAGAGATGCTGTAATTCATCGATTTTTGCTAATATCTGGCTGGAAACGGAGAATAGTATTCAGACAGGAGCAGATCCATGCAAGTCCTTCTTTATGAATAATGAGCTAGTTTCTCTCAGGCTGTTTTGCCCATGTATTTCAACTCTGTCATGTATCAGAAGCTGTTGTTTAAATTGAATAAAAGCTCCAAAGAAAGCCTTACTGCTTGCTGCAGTGTTGCATTAAACATTATCTCTTCACTTTACTTGGAAGCTGGGTTAGATAACACATGCTAAATGTGACTGTTGTCCATTGTTCAATTCTTGTTGTTACTGCCCTCATCCACAGTTCCTGCTGCAAGACTCCTTCGTGCTGGTTCTTGATTGTGTGGAAATATTTTAACTCCCTAACATGCTCCTCTGCCTAAGCTGGTCACTGAATGAGGTGGGGATATGGATGGGACCTGTCATAGGAAGGGTGTCCTCATGTATACGTAGCAAGGCTTTAGTGTTTCAGGGTTAACCCTTGTTTTTTCTTACTTCCAGATTTTTAATGAATATTTCACTTAATCCTATTGCATTGCTTTTTTTTTAATGTGCAAAATGATAGTCTTACGTTTAATGCAACAAAAGAAATTTTGTGAGGCAGATTCCATGATTCAAAGCAGGGATTTGTTACTAGTGAAATTGATTAATTCCAAGAATTGACAATAACATGTTTATATTCCAAGTATTACTTTACTAGTTCCTTATTTTTACCTTTTGTATCTATCCAGCTTTTCATAATTTTGTCATGTGGCTGTAGGCTTATTTAACAACACTGTTTAGTCTTCACTATTTTTGAGTCATTGCTCATTTTATTTCACATCTTTCCCTAAATGCCAAATGTAAACAAAATTTTCAATAACATAACCACATCTTGCTTTGAAGGAAGTATCTTTAAATTATAAGGAAAAAACCTTCAATGAGAAAAATAAATCCATATAGGAAGCACATTTTTTTGAAGAGTTGTGTTAACAGATGAATCAAACCTCAGACAGGAGTGCACCCAGTGCAAAAGCATAAATAGGCAGATTTATGTAAATACTCAGAAAAAACATTGCAGCACATATTAGAAACCTAATGTTTTAACTGATAAGAGGTTAAGTTCTTGTGATGATTTAGTTTCTGGTCTGTGCTCTGCAGAAACAACTTTTAATAAGACATTAATCTGCAGGATTTGTGGACTTTGACTTGTCATTATCTGCAATGTTTTTATTTTCTTGATCATGTTATAGTCAGAAGAGATGTATAAGTATGTGCTTTAGCAACAACAATTCTGTGTGCATCACAGGTGCTTGCTTTTGTTCTTGTGTTGCAGACTGCTCTGAATTTATATTACTTGGCCATCATCGGACATGGGCTTTCAATTGCATCACTTCTGATTTCTCTTGGCATATTCTTTTATTTTAAGTAAGTATATTTAAAATCCTTAACCAGATATCAGTGACTGCAACCATCCTAATTTCAATACTTCGAAACATCAGCCATCCCAGTGAAATTAGATGGAGCCAGAAAGTGAAGAAAGTCAGTGTAGTGGTTTGGCATTATATTGGAATAAAACTTTAGGTTTCTTTGCTCAGAAACCTAAAATTCAAAATCTGCAAAGCAAAAACTGTAGAATAAATTGAAAATAAGACATGAGAAAATGGGAATTCTTTTGTTTGTTTTGGTTTTGTTGTTTTTTTTTTTCTTTAATAAGAAGTTAGAGTGTGCATCTGCCAAGCATCAACCAACCTAAAGAGCAAATGGAAACCAAAATACTGGTACAGTAGCATTCCAAAGTAGGTAGCCACAAAATATTATAATCTATAAAGAAAGTGAGGCTAAGAGCTAAAGTAGGAATAGGAATAATAGAATGTTCCTGTTATTTTATTCATGGTATTATGTTTCACTAACAGTAGGGGTAGCAGATATCTGGTAAACAAAAATCCTTAGTCATGTGGCTGAGCATAGTACTTCCAATTTAGATATGTGTTATTTCCCCAGGTTCTGGGACAAGGTTTCTGCAAACCTCCAACAAACCAGAGTATCTCAGCTCTCTAGCTTCTCTTTAAGAAATCAAATATTCAAGATGACTTTTCAGTTTTTTCTGATTTCTGTTCACAAGGACCAACCAAAATATTGGTGTGTTTTTAATGACTTTATTGCACATGAGGTGTAAAAACAGTGCTTACCAGTTTCAAATCCACTTGCCCTCCACAAAATCCTCCACATGGGAGATGGCTCTGGGTCCTTATAAGAAGCTTTATTTGGCATTAAAAAGGGCTCTACTCTTGCTATAAATGTCACAAAAAGTTTATAGACTAAATACCTAATGTGGCAGGAAAAATGCTTTGACATAGACTTCTCGGGAGAAAATAAATATTTGGAATATGATAGGATTTTAAAGTTCAAAGACAGTAAAGCATGGTTTTTTTCTGTATTGTGATACGAAAATCAAGCCAATTTCATCTTGGCCTGTGGTACTTACTGTGAAGACAGGTGATCTGCTTTGCTGCCATTACAACTGTCATGTTTGCCTAACCCACCAGGGATTTTTTTCTGTCCCTGGCAGAAGCATCATCTCTCCTCACAGACCCACATGGAATTACTCCAGACCCACAAACCACAGTTTCTAGACTTTGGTTGTATTTGGATATAAAAGGAAATGACAAAATTTAAAGGAAGCTAAAGAAAGTCGTCTACAAACTGTTCTCTTGGGATGTGCAGATCCTCTATTTTTAGTACCAGAAGGATATTTAAGGATCTAGATTAATATCAGGATGTATTATGTATCGGCTGAAGCCTGTGTAATTATTCATAACTTAAACAGGTGGATGGTTTTTTTGTTGGGTTTCTTTTTTTGATATAGTGTGTAAGTTCCTTTGAGTTTGTCCTGTTTCCCAAGTATTTGTTCTGTTAGTGGATTGATAGTTTCCAGACAGCATTTGCTGTGTTGCTGATCATTAGATTATCTTTAGTGTTGACAAGAAATGTGGTACTCTTTTTCCATAGGAAAAATGTCGTCTTTTTTTCCAAATATTTTCAGCTTTTCAAGATTAAAACTGTTTTCTGCATTTTATTTTTTCATTTGAAATTCTATTTTTTTCTTCATAAAATTTTCTCATTGGCAATACTTGCCCTCTTTGTGATTTGTGTTCCCCAAGTGGATTGGAGTTCTTGTTTTAACAGTGTAAAATGGGCTATAAACTTGGAACTCTGATTTTCGTCCCTGAAAAATCATCTATGATACATGAAAGTGACTTCTTGCAATGGCTCTGCTTTCTTGTTATGTTGTGTACTCTAGAGCATATTATAAATCTTCTCTTAAACCAGTGGCATGGTTTTCATAAAGAAAGAAAAACAAAGCTGGAAAAAGCTTAAAACCTGAATGAATTCAGAGAAAGGGGAGCTGTGGTTTGAAAGATGCCTCTCCCAACCCCCCAAAAAACCCACACCAAACCAAACATCCCCATTAACAGAGGAGTTGTTGACGCATCCGGTCAAATCACACGACAGCACTCACAGAAAACAGCAACACTGCACTTAAAGAGTGGGCAAACCACCGGATGGTGGATTGACAGAGTGACAGGAGGTTCCTAAGGCACTCCAACTTAATTTCATCTGGCCGAGTAATTCCCTTCAGGTGTGCATATGGATCTCACTGGTCCAGTTTTGCAGTGTTATAGTACCCTAAAGAATTAGATCACAAATACATCTCGGGGCTTTTGAAAATATTACCTTTTTTCTTTTGGAGATTTTTTTCCCTCATGGCTAAAACTCACAGGATTCAAAATAGGAAGCGAAATATTTAATTCAGCAGGAGATCTGCTTTTATTTCACTGTACGTTTCAATCCAGGTCTAGGTCATTCAAATGTTCTTAGTACATAATTACGAGGATTAAATGATTAAAGGATATTACGTCATTAAGAAAAACAGTCATAAGAAGGAATATAGGAAGGGGAAGAGAAAAGGGAGGGTGGGAAGGCTTAGGAAAAAATCCTTTTGTTACCAAAAGCAGTCTTCGTTTGTCAGTGTCATCAATCTTATTTCTTGTTTCTTGTCTGGTGATCCTTTCAGTCCTTTTATGCATGGGTGGAGGTGGGTGTGGATGGGTGTGTTTGAATATTCAACAGGAACAGCTGCTGGATGACCCTGAGAGATGGCCTCAGTAGCTGTACGTGCTTTTCCTTGCTGGCACACTGAATCTTAACAATGAGCAGACAGAATTCCAGAGTTCTTCAGGACTTGTTTACACAAAGCCCATAGCTGGAATCTAGTATTGCCTATATTTTCATATATAAACCATAGGAAAACAAAACCCCCACATATAAAAATAGATTTTCAAAGAACATAAAAACCTTCATATTACAATACTCACATTTACATGCTCAAAGTTTTGAGCATTAAAAGGAAAGACAAAATTAACATTTAAAAGAGCCTAATGGAATGTACTTTATCACTTAATTCATATCAAAACCTATGTTCTGTTTTTTGGATGCTTTTTCTTTTCTGTTTTCTTCAGGCCAATAACACTTGGCAACCAGAGGTTTGTGTAGGGTAGTTCCTTGTACTGCATGGCAGCACTGGATTGTTTCTAGAGCAGTTTCCTTCCCTGAAATGCAGTGACTCAAGACTCAGAATGTCTTGGGGCTCCAAGGCTTGACTTGCAGAACCTCTGCCTGATTCATGGCACTGAACTTGCCCCATGTGTCTGAGGTGCTTCACACCATCTCCTTGTGACAGTTGGAAAGAACGTAATCAAGAAATGCAGTCTCCTCTATCGCAGTCTTTTCTGACTGTGTCTCTCCTTCAGTGAGGTCATTTTGTTTCTTCTTTCATCTGTCACGCTCTGAACAGCTTTCAATATACTCCTCCAGCTTTTGTGACTATTCCATATCTGCATTTCTTTGTTAAAATATGAATTCCTTCTCCCTCCTGCCCTCTCAAATTAAAAATGAAACACCAGTGTCCATACTTTATCTTTGCTTCCAAAGCTAGAAAACTATTCTTTTTCCCTGTGTGACCATTTAAACTTGTCCCCTGCAGACTTTGTCAGTGTATTTCTGGTTTCTCTCTCAGTGAAGAGCAGTTGCACATGTAAGTGATAGATTTTCCTCACCTGGTTAGTCAGTTCATTTGTCAGGCCACTGCACTCCATGATGCTGGCTGTAAGGTGGAGGTGGGTAGGTGTGGTTATAGAGCACAGGCTCTGCTGCAGAGGCTTCAGTAGGTGCTGGTTACTTCAGAGAATGAAGTAAATAAAGAGTGCATCCCAAGAGTGACCACAGTACCACTTCTCTCTGCGTGTGGGAGAAGTTTCTCTGAGCCACGCTCACCCTGCCAAACCGAGCTCAGTTTTTGATGACCTCTGCTGCTGTGCTGCACATCTCTGGTTGAGTCAGTTTGCTCTTACGTGCTGCACAACTGTCTTGAATCTGAAAGGACCATTTCTACCCAGCTTTGTAAACTATCATCTGTTCTGGGAATTTCAAGTGTTGATGTTTAATGTCCCAATGGTCTGAATTGTTTATGTGTCCGTGTATGCTTTTTGTCATCTTTTCTGTTTGTCTGTAAAGCTGAGTTTCCTTGGAAAACCTTGAATGAGAAGTACTTCTCCTCTTGGACTGGCACTAAGTTAGACCTGCTTTCTCTAGCATGGCAAATAAACAGAAATTTGCTGAAACTGTGTTCAGCTTCTAGTATTGTTAAATATTATTGAGCTTTTTTTTTAAAAAAAAAAGAGATAGCCCTTCCAAAGATATTTTTCCTCTTTTTTATTGCAAGATGAAAAGTAAACTTTGAGAATTAACATAATTAAATCCATTTATATATTGCATTTTATAGTTGTATCCTACATAGTGTTTATAACTTAGTTATATAGAGAAGTCAAGATAAGATTTGCATTATTTTACTTGGGTATTTCTCTAGCTATAGGATAAAGGAAGAAAAATGACAAGAATGTGAGTAAAAGAGAATTATCCTCAAAAAGCCTTGACAGGGTTGGGTAAATGGAAATGTAGGGTAGGGGGGCATCTTCAAGCTCAGATATGATAGTTGATTGGGAGATTCTTCAGGTGCTAACAAAAAAAAGGTATCAGTCTTCTGAAACACGTTGTATTATCACTGTTCAAAACTTTTTTAGCTCGTAAAAAGTAGATCCTTCACTGTAAATGTATTGGAACTGAATGTACTGGCTTTGCTTCCTGTTGGCATTTAAGGGAAGGTGTTACCTTTCACATCATTCTATTAAATTTGAACTCTAGCTTAAGAAAGTGTTGCTGTAAGACTTCTTAATAAAATAAAGAACTCTAGTATTTCAAAATTTGAGTTGTCCCCAAGTACACATAGCTGTCCCCCTGTGTATTCATTTGTTCTTGTTTCTCTTTTTCTAGGAGCCTGAGTTGCCAAAGGATTACCCTGCATAAAAATTTATTTTTCTCTTTTGTTTGCAACTCTGTTGTAACAATAATTTCTCTGACTGCCGTGGCCAACAATCAGGAGTTAGTTGCAACTAATCCAGTAAGTGAAAGTATATTTGGCAGCCTTGTTTATTCATATGTGAAAACCTGCAGCAACACAGATAGATAAATGAGACATGAATCCTTGATGAAATGTATATCGCAAGGTTAAAATGTTCAGTAATGATGGATCTATGTTCTGCAGTACAACAGATGTCTTACAGTGATTTGGGACATTTCTCATTTGAGGTTTTGAAATAGTAAAAACACATTAAGAGACAGCTTACTGAACTGCTCTGCTGAATTTGTACAAATCACTTTGGCACTGAAACAACTGTGAGAAAGCAGCCTATTCTCGATGATGTCAGTGAGGTTATGACAGTTCACTTCATAGAGGGTGGGAAGTAAAAAGAGCTTTGGAGTGTGTTTGGGATGTCAGCTACTTCCCTATATCTTTGATTTTGCCATCTTCAGCTGAAATGAGAGAAATTAAATTTTTTTGTGAAGGGAGATAGAGCTGACCCCTATATTCTAAAAGTAAAAAAGCAAAATAAGAAAGCTGTCTGTTCAGGTCTGATTTTTCTCTCTCTCATTTCCTGATAATACTGGGGTAAGTGTGAATCAGTAGCCTCTCCCAAAAGGCTTGGAGTTATAGCAACGGGAGAGCCTGAACATTAAATACGTAAACAAACAAAGGATTACTTTATTTTCATTTTTCTTTAGACCTGGAATTTAAATTTAATTTAAATTTAATTTAATTTGATTTGATTTAATTCTGTGAAAGCTAGGGCAAAACTCCAGAAACTGAATCAAATAAAAAGAGAAATTCTCTTTCTCCTGTAAAAGCTTATCAAAGTGCTGGAAAACAGGCTTGACATATATGTTAATCATCATGAAGTAAACTAGGTAGCAGAACATGGTAAAACAATATTGATTTTTTATTAGTTTTAAGATAAACCAATCAAATGCACAGCAATTTCAGAAGGGCAAAAAAAGAGATCAACTATGTCCAAATCTGCAAGTTACCTATTGCTCCTTTTTTACAACCTCACATTTTAAGCTGCATGATGAGTTATAATATAACATTTCAATTGATAGTATCTTTTGAAAGAAGCTAAATACAGATTTATGCTAACAAAAGGGCTTCCTTCCAGAACCAACTATGCAAAATCTCAGCTGGCTCAAGTGCAGTATGACCAGGTTAAAATCAAAACTATTGTAAGCATTTTAAAACCGTGGATTTTTTTTTTTTCTGGAATAGTCAGTTATATGCTGTCTGGTAAACCCGAGAAAAGATCACCTTCATCAACATACATTTTCTTGCTCGCTTACCATCACAGAATTTAGGGATTCCCTAGTGATTGGAATGGTCAAATGTGGCAGTGAAATATCATTACAGCTTTCTGCATTCATGCTTGGGGTTCTTGAGGTCCTCATGTTTGAATAACAAAGACACAGACTCAGGTACCAACTTCTTTGTTACCACAAAGTGTGGAAGGAAATGAAATGTCGGGTACTGCATTTTGGACACAACAATCCCATGCAGAGCTATAGACTGGGGACAGAGTGGCTGGAGAGGAGTCAGGCAGAAAGGGACCTGGGAGTGCTGGTGGACAGGATGCTCAACATGAGCCAGCAGTGTGCCCAGGTGGCCAAGAAGGCCAATGGCATTCTGGCCTGCATCAGGAATAGTGTGGCCAGCAGGACCAGAGGAGTTATCGTCCCCCTGTACTCGGCACTGGTCAGGCCTCACCTTGAATACTGTGTCCAATTCTGGGCCCCCCCAGTTTGGGAAAGATGTCAGGATGCTGGAGTGTGTCCAGAGGAGGGCAACGAAGATGGTGAAGGGGCTGGAGCACAAGCCCTACGAGGAGCGACTGAGGGAGTTGGGGCTGTTTAGTCTGAAGAAGAGGAGGCTCAGGGGAGACCTCATTGCTCTCTACAACTCCCTAAAAGGAGGTTGTAGTCGGGCAGGGGTTGGTCTCTTCTCTCAGGTGACCAGTGACAGAACCAGAGGGCATGGACTCAAGCTTGGTCAGGGAAAGTTTAGACTTGATGTTAGGAAAAAGTTCTTCCCTGAAAGGGTGATTGGCCATTGGAATGTGCTGCCCAGGGAGGTGGTGGAGTCACCGACCCTGGAGGTGTTCAAGGGGAGACTGGATGAGGCACTGAGTGCCATGGTTTAGATGATGGTGTTAGTGTTGGGTTATAGGTTGGACTTGATGATCTCAGAGGTCCTTTCCAACCTTGTGATACTGTGAAATTCTATGAAAATTCTATTTAAAAAAATATATAATTTTAGTGAAAAACAAAATAAATATTAACATTTGACTTGAGCAGTATTTATTTTTTTTTATTTGCAAATAATGCTCTGGGACTTTTGCAATTCAAAAATTTGTCTCGTACTGTGCATTTTTCTGCAGGTTAGTTGCAAAGTGTCACAATTCATCTACCTGTACCTAATGGGTTGCAACTACTTTTGGATGCTGTGTGAAGGCATTTACCTGCATACTCTCATTGTGGTGGCTGTTTTTGCTGAGAAACAACACTTGCTGTGGTATTACCTTCTTGGCTGGGGTACGCTTTTTCACATTCTGTGTTTTCAGGCTGATGCAATCTCTTACTCTCTTTAATGAGAATTAATGTGAACATCTGTCCCTTTGCTTCCCTAAGCTGGTAGCTTTGAACAACGATGTCACACCCTGTTTCTTTGTCTGTAGTGTTTTAACAAGCTTAGAAATATGAACGTAGGAAGTTGTACGTACCTCTGTCTTTACTGAAAGAGATTATGCATTTCTGGAGTCAGGAAGCGACTCCTCCTTTGTATAGAGAAAATAGTCTCCTATTATAAAAAAAGACATTAAGAAGTAATTATTCATTGTTCCTCATCTCAAAGATGTTTATTCAGGAACGAATGTTTGTTTTAAGAGAAGTCTCGCCATGTCTAGGGTGGAGGGTCAGAACTGAGTTAGAGATGGACAAGGATTTATTTTTCCAGCAGTTCCATTTGACCTGTATTGTTCACTAAGCAAATACAGAATAGCTGTAGCAGAAGATCTCAAGTAATACCGGAATCAAAACTAACAAACCAAACCTGGTCATTTCAGATAATGCGTAACAGCTTGTTCACAAAGGGCAAGTTAGTCAAGGCTTTCTCCTCAGCACATTCAGCTATGATGGTACCTGGGTTGCTTGCTGTCAAACACATCTGAGACGTGTTTTAAAAGTTCATGGGTGCTCAGCAATTTCTGGAAATTAGGTGTCACCAAAGTGTCAAGGACCCAAGATAACTATTGTTTATTCTTTTAAAATTTTGGATTCAACCTGATTTCCAGAGTCTTTTTCAAATTTATTTTGCAGGTGACCTTGTTTTCTGAATATCCAGCAAGTATCACTGAGGACATGGTCAACATTGTTAACCATAGTGTTAAAGCTATGGTCTTACATCCAATTATCTTTTTAATATTACTTATCTATTTAGCATCCTTGCAGATTGTAGTCTGATAAACGTCTATGTTAATGAAGATTGATTGTTACATTCTAAAAAGTTCTGATTTGATTTGCCTTTCCATGTGTTGGCATGTATTTCTTGGCCAGGCAGTGGGAATAAGGTTGCATACACTCCTCAGAAAGAAATCTGAGAAAACAGAAACCGAGTTGGTCCTGTTGCTTTATTTGCTCTGCAGGTATATGGTTTGAATGCAGTGATAACACAGACGATTCCTGCCAGAGATGCAAACTTTCTTAATTATTAGTCAGGTTTGCATATGAAAAAAACATTGTTTTTACTTCACAGGTTTTCCACTGATCCCTGCCTGCATACATGCCGTTGCTAGAACTTTATATTATAATGACAAGTAAGTAGCATCTCAACTTGCTTTGCAATACTGTTATATTTTCTTTAAGGGGAAAAAAAGGAATGCAACAGATAGTAAAATGCCAAATGTTCTTTTCTTGTTTGTTTTCTCTAGTTGCTGGATCAGCTCTGATACCCATCTGCTGTATATCATCCATGGCCCTATTTGTGCTGCTCTGTTGGTAGGCCTTTTTCAGATAATAACTTGTTTTTCTTATTTGTTCTTCATGGGCTTATGCAGTTGGCAAGAGCCTAAAGCTAACTTTAGAGGTCACTGTCATTTACAGTTCTCTCACTGAACCCAGCGTGTGCCTTAGAGACACCAGATGCACAAGTCTTGGCCTCATTAAGGAGCTGTACCCCTGGTCCCTTGAGAAAATCAAGTTTTGCAATCTTGATTATCATTCCACTTAAATGCTAGGGACACAAAAAGACTAAGTATTACCACGAGTACTGGAGGGCCACATTCAAATTCTTTCTTTAGCTGAGAATATTTTCTCACTGCCCAGGCCATTTGCCAGGTTGACCGGACTACGAGCGTCATTGTGTCACTGTGCTCATGTGGCCAAGCAGCTACCAGGCTAGACCTTACTGAGGTTCAGAAAGAGGGCTCAAATGTCTGTGGGTAGGAATATGGGATGGAGAGAAACTAGAGCAGGCACTTGGGAAAGAACCAGAGGAAATAGTTCTGCAAGTCATCTGTGACTGCCCACATGCTGATACAGATTTAGCAATGTGTGCTTTGGCCACTGGGTATGTCAACTTTGTTAGTCCTCATGAGCTCTTAGAGTCTTGCACTCCAAGTCAGTGCCTGTTAAGCAAATGTGTGGTACTGAAGAAGTTAAACCCCAGGTAAGTCACTCAAGATTCGTCTGTGTAAAAATCAGTGTTGTACTTCAGTTATTCTAGGAGTGAATTTAACCTATCAAATTTGGTCAGTAGATTATTGCTAAATAAATATAGGTGCATGATAGAAGAGAATATTAATATGTACCTACTCACACAACTATCTACATAATTATCTATGAATACATAATGCAGGTAATGCTGCTTCTCTAATTTTCACAGAAGGCAAACACTTTCGCAGAAAGAAGTAGGATTTATTTGCTCACTTCAGTGGTGCTGTATTTCACCCAGGAACTCTATCCTGTTCTGCAATGCCTTGTGGGTTATTACTTGCCTTGTCCAGATGTCTCTTGACAATGTATCACTTAGGTAAAGTTGAGATATAGTTTATATTAGTCGAAGCTTGCTTAAAAAGAACAGAAAAATGTGTGTTAAAATTATGAGACTATACCATCTTCCATTAAGTGAACTCATTTTAGGGTGTAAGGTGTTATTTTCTCCTTCACAGCAGTGGTCTCCACAAAGTAACACTGCAAAGTGGCAACGCTTCTACCGGTTTCAAATGTACTGAGTTGGTCCCAAACTGTCAAGTCTTTTTTCCACTCAAGGCAAGGCTAAGACTGTCTTTTGATTTTATTGGAGGCATAATGATCTGCGTGGTTGATTTGGGCAGAATCTGTGTCCATTCTCTTTACAATATACAAATATGTGTACCTTTACTCCTATGATTTTCATGAGCTGACTGTAGGTGTTTCTCTTGCATTTTTCCTGCCTCAGTACAAGCAGTAAATTTATTTGAAAACCACGTAGGAATAACAAAGATTAGATACAACTACACATCTTGCCTGTGATGTGAAAATGAAAATACCTTAAAGGAGTTGCTTTCATTTCTGGTAACAAAAAGAAAATGTACTATGTTAATTCAGAAGAGAGAAGCCATGAATAAAGACAGACGATGGAATGCATGTGTTTAGGCTTTGTGAACAGAACTCTCATTTGCTTAAGCAGCTTGCTTGCCAGATACAATTTTCACACTTTACTAAGCATGACCTGCTTTAGAAGACATTTAAGCAACAATATTAAACAGCAAATTAGATAACAAGGGAGAAGATACTGTTTCTGCTTGCAGGAGCAAGTTCTCAAAGAACACCAAGGGGACTATCAAGCTGGTACCAGGGAGAACTGGCAGAAGCCAACAGGAATTTAACTCTTGTACATCACTGCAAGTTGTACAGTTACATAAAGTTAACAATAATGATGCTTTTACAGTCCCTGATATTACATAATGGTGGTCAGATCCGTGCCAAAGAAGCTGAGCAGAAATGGGCTGCATTTTGATTGCAGTTGTCTTCGCCCTTTAATTGCAAATCTTTGCCTAAGTAACCACAATTAAGGAAATACTGTGGGAATGAAAGAGTAGAGGGTGATGTTAGTTTTTATACTAGGCAAATATTGATCAAAATGGGGAGAGTATGTGTGTGAAAAAGCAATAAGTTTGAACTTTAGCAAAAGCAGTAGTGATTTCAGTGTAGATTTCAGATGTGCCAGTGCCCTAGGGATTTAGTTTGCATTGGCGCTACTGAAAAGGTATATTTTGATTTGGTTATGCCATTATTTATATAAATAATGTTACAGTGATGTTTATTTTGCCCTATAATAATGTTATGACACTGTATATTCGTGTCTTAGACTGACAGCCTTTTATAGATGCAAATTCTTTTAGCAGTAGCAGACTAAGATCTGAAGCTTCATAACTGTATTAAAAACCAAGCAATGGCTACCAGCTAATATCTAAGAATATCTGAGTTTCTTGAGCTGAGAAAGGTCTGTTTGTATCATCCTAAGGAGGAATTTAAACATAATTTAAACCTAATGCTAATAAGGATTACCTTAGTGCTCAGCACAAACCAGACACAGAGAGAAGTAGAAATACCAGGGACCTGAGGAGAGTTTAATTCAGGAACTGCAGCACCGGTTGACTTATAAGGTTGGCTAAGTTCACTCATAATGCAGAACCTAAATTCTACTAAGTTCACAGTAGTCTCCCAACATGTCTTTCTATCTAGGATTGCCTTCTCTGCTTTTGTTTCCACTTTTGTTCACTTCCCTGGTTCGCATTTCAGGTCACTGGAGCTGCCAGCATTTTACTGTGTGTTCATACCACAGCTAGCACAACCGGGCTCCTTTGACACCATCATCACAGTCAATATGATGATAATATACTATGCAAGTAGTTTCACTGGCCTACTTCTGCCTAAATGTAAAACTCTACTTGTTGCCTTGCTCAAATCAAGACCCATGTTTGTCACTTCATTAAGAATTCAGTTCATCCTGATCTCACTGTGTTTGTGACAAAACGGATACCCATCAAAAATTGGTGCTGCATTCTTTTACTGACACTTGTAATGCTCTTCTCAACTCTTCTCTGCTTTGCCTCATTCATCTTCTCTGTTTGATCTAAATGCTATTTGCAGACTCTTTGCATGCTTATTTTTTAGCTTTTTGGTTTTGGTGGGTATGTGGAACAATGTTGTAAACGAAACAGTTTGCTGAGTGGTCCTTTACTTCTGGCTGCTGCAACTTAGTGTTCAAGGACAGAATTGCAGGAACTGGCCATGCTGCCACAGCACCAGAGGGCTGAAAACTCTGTGTTTGGGGCACATTGATGTTGAATTGGGAATTTGAGAAGGATTAAATTTAGAAATGGAGGAAAACTTTATTGTCTATGTGTGCTATAGGAAGTTGGATGAGGATCGTGAGCTGCATAAAATCTAAATAAATCCCTTCAGAAAGAGTCAGAAGACCTTGGTTGCTTGAACAAAGCTTAAAGGTAGCTAAAGACATCCAGGAGAAATCCATGCAGTAGTTTCCCATGTAAAACAATTTCCTGTCGGAATGATTTAAATAGCATGTAAGTAGAAAAAATAACATCACATGTCTGTCAAGGGCCATGTTGCTATGACAATACCCAGCTGTTTATCGTGAAAGCCTAAACTGACATGAAAGAATTCTGCCAGGGTTGTTGAGGACACGGTGACACACAGGGTCTGAAATGGCTTCCCCACTTGTGACTGTCCTACAGCAAGACAGGGGCCTCCTAGACCAGGATTTTGTAGTCTGTGTAGAAGGGAGCTGTCTATCTGTCTGCTGACTTCTTCCCCCACCTCCAGCTTTCGTCTCCAGATAGTTGTTGAGGAGGGCAAAAGAGCTAAGGGGACCAGACTGCAGGTTTCTCCTGTCCATTGTGCATCTGCTAAGCAGCATTGTCTTGCCTCCCTGCCCTTGGGAAGGGTGATGGTGCTGGCTGAGCTCTCAAGGGTCTCTTCTAGTTTATTTAAGGGTCTGTCATTATTGCATGATAGATGAAAATGTGGTGTAATCATCCCCGACGTTGCTGTTGCTCTGGTTACTCACATCCTTGGGCTATTGGGATGTGGCAGTGTGTGTGTATACGCACAAATATGTGTGTGTGTTAGTTCTGTGGGTGCTCACCATGAGTGCTCACGTTGAAAGACATAAGTCTGCATAGCTGTGATTTCTGTTTGGGATATTTTTTTTTGATCAATCTGTATGAACAGACATACACCACTGTTAACAAAAAAAAAAGCCTTAATAGCTATGGGAACAATCAGGTTCAGTAGTGCATAAGAATGAAGTAGAGCATCACCTCAGTGCTCACCCCATTTGCAGTTCTGCTGAATGATTCAAAATCAACCATTAGCCACTGTGAGGATATAAAATCTGCTGTTTGTCTCCAGGGGCATACAGTTCCTTGTTAGCAGCAATTTGCCTGCAGTTTTGTTTCTTAATATGTTTATTTTTCGAAAATCTGATTTTTTTCTTCTTTATGTATTTGTCAAATTCCTATTTGAAAAACTAAAATGTAGTTTCTGAAGAACCACATTTGAATTCAGAGAGGGAGGAGTGCCATCTGCTTTTATCATTTGACAGAAACTATCATTTGCCTGTGTACTTCTATTGCAATAATAGAGAGAAAGGTGGTGGATTGTTACCAGTGGAAGACTGACAGTTATCTGGATGGACATTTACTTAGTAAGTGAGAGGACTTAATGAGGATAAGAGGTATTAGGAACCTGCTCTCAGTTATTGAAAGATATTTTCAAAGAGTTTTAACTTATATTCATTGTATAATATCAATGCTATACACATAGTATGAGTTTTCTGGAGTTCCTCATTTTTAGTGTCACAAAACAACATTTTTCAATCTATCTTTGGTGCAATTTTCTTTTCCAACAGGTGAATCTTTTCTTCCTGCTGAATATCGTTCGTGTTCTGATAACCAAGCTGAAAGACACTCACAAGGCAGAATCCAACCTGTACATGAAAGCAGTGAGAGCTACCCTGATTCTTGTCCCACTGCTTGGCATTGAATTTGTGCTGTTTCCATGGCGACCAGAGGGCCGGATTGCAGAGGAAGTTTATGACTATGTGATGCACATCCTTATGCACTACCAGGTAGGAAGCACTAAAGACTTTTTGCTCACTTAAGCTAGACAGCAGTTGGCACGTGAAGCAGATTAAGGGAGAAACAATTATGCTGGTTTAATTTTTAAAGACCTTCATGCGGTTTTCTTATACTTTAACATTCTCGTTATGCTGAATTTTCATTTCTTAAGAGAAAGAAACATTATGGTAGAGCACTGGCCCAATACTTCTTAGTAATGTATTTTTAGAAATAATTCACCAAGTTTAGATTTTCTCTACATCTTCTTTGCTATCTATATCTAAATTTTATCAGGAACCTCTAATTGGAGGCTCATTCAAACGTGGAGAAAATCCATATTCATGTGAATAAAGCAGAATCTTTTTATTTTTATTTTACAGGGTCTACTAGTCGCTACAATTTTCTGCTTCTTTAATGGAGAGGTAAACAATTTTTAATGTATCTATAATATTTGAAATATGTTTTTGTTTTGTTTCAGCAATTAAAGAGATATTAATTTTTAAATAATAATATGATACTGATCTTGTTGGAGCTAAAAAGGTCAAGATCCAGTAACTCTGGAGTGCACACAGTGACTTCAACCTAGAAACACTGACCCCTAAGCTGTACTCAAGAGTACACTTAGATGGCTTTACAGAGCCAGATATCAAAGTGATAAAGAGGCTAAAAAACGTTTTTACAAAATTGTTAATATGGCTCTTGCTTTCAAAAAAAATCCACCCCCCACCAAGAAATAAACACCCCTCTGACTGGCAGAGGAAAATTTACAATCTTATACTTATTCCTACACGTCTGCTCTTTTGTTTGTTCTAGGTTTAATGCAGTTGCAATATATGACTGTAAGCACGTGTGGATAGTAACCAGATGTTTTCATGTGATTGAACCCTTAGTTCCTTTCATCAGAGGGTATAAAATTGTATCACTGGCCTTATATAAGGTTGTTGCTTAGTAATATTAACTTGCAGGTCAATATTTGACTAATCCTAGAATTGATTCATGCAGATTGCCCTTCTGCCTTTTCCTAAGCCTGAAGTTGTCTGAATTGTGGTGAAACTTCCATGGGGTTTCAAGGTTTAGTTCTTTGTTCCCCCCAGAAATGTACAGGTCTCAATGATTTTTTTTTTCCAAGGACACAGAAAAGATGAAGAGAGGCTTTCTCACAGTTTAGGGGGCACAGGGCAGTGGTTTTCATCTGGTTTTAATGTAAAGTAGATCTGGGTTCAGTTCCGTGATGATACATTTGATTCGGAGTAGGACACCTCACTAAGCATTGTAGATCTGATTTGATCACTTGCTTACAGTGAAAGCCCTAAGGATGGAGAGCCCCTGCCTCACTCAAAACCTTTTCCAAATTTGAAGAATCATGATCACAAAGACTTTTTCCTCATCTGCAACTTGAACATCCCAAGCTGTTACTTGTTGCTGCTGCACTATCTATCATCAACATTACCAAGAACATCGTTGTCCTGTTCAAGCGATGGCCAAAAAATGAATAAAAGTGGTTTGCTAGCAGAGAACTCCAGTGAAAAGAAAGTAAGAAATGCAAGAAAAAAAAAAAGCTGGTATGTCCAGATTCCTTGAGCAGTGCAGCCGGGGATGGTCTGTCAAATCCAATTCTAAATTGCACTGCAGGTTTTGTCACAAACCTCGTCCAGACAAGGGCTGTTTGCAAACCCTTCCCTTCATCTCCTGCAGCAGGGCTTGCCTGAGGACCCTTGCACTCACCTCATGTCCCAGCATCCCACAGAGTAAGACACTTCTTGACTACCCCATCGTGTTTTCCAGTTTCAGTTGGCCCAGAGTGGGCTGTGGATTGACACTGGCTGCAAACAGAAGAAGAACTTGTCCCACAGTAGCAAGATTCCTATTGAGCTGTTAATCATAGGTGATAATGATGCCTTGTGTGACCTGTGTAAGGTTTGTGGGGTTTGGATTTCTTTTTCCTTCCATGGATCTATAGAAATGTTGCGGTAAGGACTATAGCCTCAGGTGTGCAGGGTCAGTTACACAGCCCCTTCAGTAACAGGTGAGGTTTCATTGTATTGTTTCTTTTTGCTCCTCGTTGGCCACTGAACATCAAGCTACCAGTATATTAAAGAGCAGATTGGCAGGAACCCTGCATGGAAACTCATCAAAAAAGAGCCATTACTAACTAATAAGTTGAGAAAGCAAGAATCTTCCAGTGGAACTGACCTCTCTATTAATCACTGAGAATTGCAATTGTATTTATTACATTATTTTCTTTCATTAAATGTGTTGTTTAATATCCTTTCTTGAAACAAAGCACTAAGCTGAATTCACAGCTCTGTGTGGGTGCTCAAACCTGAGCAAAGAGTGATAAAATTTCAATTTTCACTTCAGGGGTAGACACAGAGTGTAATTAGTAGTGAAAATGAGTTGTCTCATTGATTTTTCACATCTTCTATAAAGGATTGAATGTTTAGGGAAGACTGAAAGGCAGTAATAATAAATGAAAGGATTTTAACACCCTACAAGAATAGACACACAGTAGGATGGAGGTGAAATGCTGATTCAGCAGTCACGGAGAGGCTTTGGAAAAAATGCCAGAAACACATGGCTGGCTTAGAATGCACCGAGAGAATGGGGCAGGCATAGAGGAAACCGTGTGTGCCCACAGAGGGAACACTGCACATAGCAAACTGTTGCTGGCCAGAGAGCAAGCTGAATGGACTGTTTTTTTCCTGCAAGGAGCCAGAAGACACTTGTCTTGCAGGGATACTGATGGCTGTCTTGGGCTGTGATGGGGGCTGATATCCTTTAGTACTGGTTTGCAGGTATTATTGACAACTGAACATGATTAACTAACAGGAGTTGCTCGAGCAACCAGGAGGAGATGTGGGAGAGGTCCCAAGTGTAAGGCTTTTTTTGCAACTTTGCTTCTCTAGTTTATTTCCCAGTCCTGCCAATGGATTACTGTGACCTTGGTTAAGCCATTTAGTTGCAGTTCCTGCCGCTTTCCCATCCCCAGCCCATCTTGTCTAAAGTGAAAATTGCTCCATGTGTAATCTGTGTGTATGTCTTACAATAAAACACTAATCTTAGGGGTAATTAACTATGGAAAGGAGAACAAATAGGGCATAGCTTCATGATGTGCACAGACTGGTACAATGTAGAAATAAATTCCACGCTTCCTTCTCAGAAAAGATGGCATTTTCAATGTTCCTCTTCTCTTGGCTTATGACAAATTACAGGAAATGGGTTCAGTTTGTGTGAAGATTTAAGGCTATATATTGCTATGCAAAGCAAATTAATTAATGAAAAACTTCTGTGATGAAACAAGAATTCTCCAGATTTGGACAAAAATAGAATTTTGATATCAAAAGTGATAAGATCGGATACTCAGAAGTATTAACACATTTGATTTCAGTATTTGTACGTTTGTGTTTAGGTGTTTTGAGTGGATTTGAATGGTTTTATGAACAGTAAAAGAGTATCTCTTTTGCTCTATGCTGCTAATTATTATGCTCCTCCGTTGATACTTCTCCCCTTACCTTTTACATTTTTTTTAAGGATTTTGAGAAATACTAAATTCTCCTTTAAACAGAGGATTCTAATACCAGACTGCAGGAAGTCTAAAAATGACATCCCTTTTCTTCTGTTTATTTTTGGTTTTAATTTTTGTCATCATTAAAGTCAGAGTAAGATTAGACACAAGAAGCCATTGTGTTAGGGAAATACAAGGCAAACACAAAAGAAATGCCAAAGACATATAGAAAATCCTAAAAATATTTATTCACAATGTCAAAATTTAACTGTTCAGTTTAGTTCTTTTACATGTAACACAGTGAAATGAAGATCATACTTGTGAATGAGGCTTGTGATTTGGTGTCACTTTCCCCCAGCCTTTCTTGAAAGTCAATACCTTGCTAGTCCATGTGGGAATTCTTTGTATACAAAGTTTGGCTGAAGAAGAATTTAAATGTTCCTGGTCTAGGGGCAGGTTTTTTAAAGAAAAATAATCTTGAAAAGCACCCACACTAGCAATTACTGTTCTTAACATTCCTCAGTTGGCCTCCACACTGAAACGCTAACTCTGTGTGAATTTCATGCCTGTGACACTTCATCAGTCCAGCATGTGCAGGTGTTTAACTACATTGTAGGAGAGGAAGGCTTTGAGAAACACATCCTTGCAGTGGAGACATGTAAACAAGCTGTGCCCTCCAGCTATTTTATCAGTTTTATTTTTAACCCTGGTAGAAATACAGAGTTTGGGAAATTGTCCACCTAGTCAATATAAGGGTGAATAGAAATGACCTTTTCCACATATATATCACCTTTTATCCTGTCCATACTGGATTTCAGTCTACAGAGAAGAAAGAAAAAATATTGCATTGCTGCTGCTGCTCCACCTGTCATCTGTGCTTTTCCTGAGCAACAAGGACGCTAAATTGTACACTGAAATTATTTCACACCAAATTTGCCAAAGAATAATGTCTCCTTATATTGTAAATCTTTCAGAACATCTCAGATCACATGTAGGTACCTTCATTTTCCAGGGTCACTGAGCCTTACTGCCTAATTTGCTTCGACACATTTATTATGGCAGTCATTCATCAAAGAATGAAGTCCAGCAATACCTTTCCAAGTGGTTTATGTGCTTTTTTTTTTGTTGTTGTTTTTTTCTGGCACAGGTCCAAGCTGTTTTGAGAAGACACTGGAATCAGTACAAAATCCAGTTTGAGCACAGCTTCAGCCACTCGGATGCCATGCGCACTGCTTCCTACACCGTGTCATCTATCAGCGACGTCCAAGGCTACAGCTACAATCACGACTGCACCAGTGAACATTTAAATGGGAAGGGCTACCATGACATGGAGAGCGTGGTTCTAAAAACTGAAAAGCTGTATGGGTGACTGCCAAGGGCTCGGCGTGTGCCAGCATGCCTGCTCCTGGGGACTCCAAGTTTAATTTAGTGACTTTACGGCCAGAAGATTTTACCTACCTTGGGATATGTTTTTCTTCTGAGTGATGCAAGCTAACTGAACACATTTTTTGTATGTATGTGTACACATGCATATATACATGTATTTGTGTTTCTGTGTGTCTATATAGTAAGGACATCTGTACATATATCTATCTATATATACATATATCTATACATACATATATCTATGTATGTATATGCATTTATATAAGGATACAGACTTTGCCTCTTCAGTTTCTACTGTGTAGACAAAGTTGGCAATTTTTTGTACCAAGGGAATCAATGAAGGATTTCTTACTTTCGTGGACGTTTGTATAAGACTGTGTCGATGCCACTTCATTTGCCTGTGGAATCTTTATAGTGTAAAAACCATACTGTGTTGACTTAATTCAGTTTCAAACAGGACAAAGGAAAATGGTTAAAGTAGGTGCAATAATAACAATAGAGTATCCAATATTTTCATTGTCAAAAAAGCCCAACAGGTAGTCTGAGATAAGACTTGAACGAATTGATGGCTTAGTGTGGTCAAAGATATTGATAATTTGGTTGTTCCTGGCCAGTTCAGTTCTTCTACTGTTTTAAACCAAGCATAGAGACAAGTCTGAGGCTCTACTTACTTCTGTACTGCAATGTCGTATTTTACAGCAGGGTAGAGCAATTTTATTTAAACTATTTTTGTATACATAGGAGTGTCTCCTTCTCCTCAAGAAGCTTCTTACTGGCTTTAACACCAGTGAGGCGTTACTGCCAGAAAGAGAAGCACTAACCTGAATGACTGTAACTTGTTCCAGAAGCTAATACATAATTGAAGCTGATGGAACTTCACTATGTGCTTGCAGAATTTACTCAACTGGGAAGAGATCATGTACAGAATTTGTCGTTGTCATGTTGTTCTGTTTTATTTTGTAGTGTTTTCCTGGTCATATGCTCTATAATTTATTTCTTCATCTGTGGGGCAAAGATCTGATTAATTTTGTGGCTTTTTGTTTGTCTGAGAAAAGCATGCAAGACCGAGCACAGTGCAAACGACTTTAAAGCCAGTGTATGAGATTCAGATATTAATCAATCAAACTAATGTTAGTAGTTGCCATTATTTGGAAAATCGAATATAAAATTTGCCTTATGAAGGTTAAAAATAGTATAGATTGATAATTTTAATCGAGTGCTTGATTCTGAATCTCTGTCTCAGCTCCTCAGCTTGGTACAGTACTTTATAAGGATTTTTTTGGTTCTACTGGTGAATAAGTCTCACTGAAAATGAGGAGGTGGTCAGGAAGGTCTTGAGAAAATGTGTTTTTATAGCAATCTATGGTTTTGTAAATCATTGTACTTTAAAATGTAAGGTAGTTGTTTTCTTAAGTGAAATGACAAAAATGCTCAAGAATGGAGGCATGATGTGAGTTTAGAAAAGTCTTACTGAAAATCACAAAAGTAGAAAAAGTTTTACTTGGTTTATTTTGCAGATACATCCACTTCATGTGGGGAAAAAACAAAATTAAGTAAAGGAAAAGTAGATGCTGGAGTTAATAGACTATTCTGCTAATTAATGTATATCTGGTGCATGTAAACTAGGCAAATGAGACAGTTCTTTCTGAGACTACTTCAGTTTTAAATATTTAATTTCTTATATGAACAACTTGATTTTAACATTTATACATTTTTATCAGTAACCTTTCTGTAAGATTCATTAGCATCTAGTTAATTTGCTGTCACACTGTTTATTGGTCTGTGACTTCATCAGGCTCTGTACTTAGAAGGGAGACATTAGGAGGATGTAATAAGTTCATGCCATTTGCACTTTTCCATTTTTTTTTTTATAGTTCCTTTGCCTGGAGTTTGAATTTAGAAGGTGTTTTATTATCCATATTGTGTTCACAATGTGGACTCTCAGCTGAGATGCTCAGATTGAGTTTTGTGTTATTCTACAAGGCTATCTGATGAATGGAAATTAGAATCATCTGGTTGGAAAAGACCTCTGAGATCATCAAGTCCAGCTATATCTGTGCCCTTACTAAATCATGTCCTTAAGAAACTCATCTACCCACCTTTTAAACACCTCCAGGGATGGTGACTCTACCACCTCCCTGGGCAGCCTCTGCCAGGGACTGAGAACCCTTTCAGTGAAGAAATTTTTCCTGGTGTCCAGTCTGAACTTCCCCTGGTGCAACTTACAGCCATTTCCTCTCATCCCATCACCTGTTACATGCAATCAGAGCCCAGCACCCACCTCACCACCACCTCCTTTCAGGAAGCTGTAGACAGTGATGAGGTCTCCCCTCAGCCTCCTCTTCTCCAGGCTGAGCAACCCTAGTTTCTTCAGCCGCTCCTCACAGGACTTGTTCTCCAGCCCCTTCTCCAGCCTCATTGCCTTCTCTGGAGGCTTTCCAGCCCCTCAATGTCGTTCTTGTAGTGAGGGGCCCAGAACTGAACCCAGTACTCGAGTGTGGCCTCACCAGTGCTGAGTACAGAGGCACAATCACCTCCCTGGTCCTTGCTGGCCACACACATTGGCCCTCTTGGCCACCTGGGCCACTGCTGGCTCATGTTCAGCTGCTGTAAACCAACACCCCCAGATCCTTCTCCTCCAGGCAGCTCTCCAGCCACTCTGCCCCAAGCCTGTAACATTGCTGGGGTTGTTGTGTCCCAAGTGCAGGATTTGGCACTTGGTCTTGTTGAACCTCATCCCATTGGTCTCAGCCCGTGGATCCAGCCTGTCCAGATCCCTCTGCAGAGCCTCCCTTCCTTCAAGCAGATCGACACTTGCACCCAGCTTGGTGTCATCTGCAAACTTGCTAAGGGTGCACTTGATCCCTTCATCCAGATCATTAATAGATATTGACCAGTACTGGACCCAGCACTGAACCCTGGGGAGCATCACTCGTGACCAGCCTCCAGCTGGATTTAACTCCACCACTCTTTGGCCCTGACCATCCAGCCAGTTTTTCACCCAGCAGAGGCTGTGCCTGTCCAGGCCAAGGGCAGCCGGTTTCTCAGAATGCAGTGAGAAACAGTGTCAAAGGCTTTACCAAAGTCCAGCCTTTCCCTTGTCCATTAACCGGGTAACCTTGTCATAGGAGGTGATCAGGTTGGTCTGGCAGGACCTGCCTTTCATAAACCCACGTTGACTGGGCCTGATCACCTGTGCTGTGTGGTAGCACTCAAGATGATCTGCTCCATGACCTTCCCTGGCGCTGAGGTCATTTGCTAGAATACAGTAACGGTATCTGCTACAACATGATTAGAGGTTGCTTACAGCTCAGCTTGCTGATCTATGTAGTGTTACTTAAAAATCTGTGCAATGCTCTGAAAATATTAGTGGTGCAGAAAATCCCTGCTCTGGTGTAGCAGCCTTACACTTGGGGGACAAAAGCATCAACTGGTATAAAGCTATCTTGAGATCCATTTTCATAATCAGTGGGTACCAGCTGAGACTCAAAGTCCAGGCAGATATCTGTCCATTTAAAAGTACTTTGAAACCCTTAGTGGTATATTAACAGGCAGTTACTCCAATGGTATCTGTTGGGCTGTTATTATTAAAAAATATGTGATGGTTTAGAGTGTGATAAAATATTAGGTTTTAAGTAAGCTTCCTTTTCAGCTAGGTGGTTCAAATTTAATAGCTTATATATTTTTTCCATTTAATGCAAAATACTAGTTGCTCTCTGTTACAGAAAGTTGTAACTTAGGAGAGAAAATTGTTTTCCACAGAAATCTGGAGTGGAAATAAACTCCGTTTTGGCAGGGTTGTGAGAATCCTTTGAACATCCAAACAGCTACCTGTTTTTAATGAGAATTTATTGAATTTAATGAGGATTTATTGAATCAATTTACAGGAGCTGCAGAAATACTTGTCGTATTTGGTGTCTTTAATACCAGCAGGTTAAAATTTGACGAGAGGGAATGTCTATTTTTAATGCTACTGCCTTCAATTAATAAAAGGCTCTGTTGCAAGGTCCCCTCAGTTGTTATTTTATTTGTTGTTTGTTTTAATGTTAGCATTTATGCTATGTATTTTTTCATTGTGGTGATGTGCTTGAGTATTTGGCTGTAGAAATGCTGCAACACATACCCCTTTTTGTGTCATGAAACATTTGGGCTGGAAACCAGGCAACACTCACATATTGTACTGTGTAAATAAGATTAGTGGAAGCTATAGCATTGTATTTATTGCTTACACTAAGATTGAAACAAAAAAAAAATGTGAAGTTATTTTTCAGTTGGGCTTTATTTTCGCTTTGTTCATATGAATATTCATACATTTTAAGTGCTGAAAGTAGTATGTTTGTGTTCAATAAAATATTACCACATTTATTCAGATCTCTTGTGCTGTAATATGGAAATTAACAATGCTGGTCTAAACTAGGCTTTCACAGATGTCTCAACTGTGCGTTAGTTAAATATTAATCCAAGGAGAAAATCATTACATAGATTTATTAATAGTTAATCAGTGTTTTAAGTGTTTGTTTATCTAATACTTACATTTCTAATACATAGTGGTCTTGCAGTTCTTGAGGAAACTTACACAAATGACTTAAAAATTATTTACTCAAAAGTTTCACATTCCTTTGTCTCCTGAATCTACCTTTAATAAGCCAAATTTTCTCTTCCATCATGAGCTGGCAGAAGAGTAGAGACTAAAGTAACTGTATCTTGTTTTCTGCCAATACCTGCTAACAGCATTTAAATGCTTCTGGGTGACACAGGTACTCCGTATCTGTATAAACAGAGCTCAACCTTTTACATTTAACAGTTCTTTCAGACTCTTATATAAGTAACTATAGAGAAAACGTAGTAAAGCTAATCCCCCTGTAATATTTTGTTGTTATGCCCAGCAGTAGAAGAGTAACACAAATGATACCCACAGCTGCATTTGCAATTGGATTATATGCACTTAAAAGCATGTAAACACCATATTATGCTCCTGAAAGAGAAGTAAACCATAGTATGCCAACCCAGATAGGAGAAAATGCTCTTAAGGCACAAGTAGTCTTGTGATATTTAGACACACTAACAAATACAGTCAAAAAAAACCCAGAAGAACCCAACCAATCTCATGTCACTTGTTGCCACAGAATACCATTCCATTATGATAACCATTACACCTTCTGCAAGATAGTAAGATTACTTCCTCTGAAATGAGTCCATGTGCTCTACTAGTAGATCTTGCACAGTCTTGTCAGGATAGTCACCATCAAAATAAATGATCTAATTTGAAGTTTTAGCTTTTTGTAGTTATTCTAAAAAAAAAACCAAACAAAAAAAACCAACCAAACAAAAACAAACAAACAAAAAAACCCCAAAACCATGTGTTAAATTCACTTTGAACTCCTGGACCAAATACATGCCAAAGTAAATAATTCCCTTTGTGAACACTAGGCCTGCAAATTGATCCACTGCACACTGAAGATAAGTTAACAGAATCCAAGTAACAATTAAAATCACAACCCTAGTGAACATGAGTAAGCTGCTCTGTGGCAAGTGTTGGACTTCAATGTATGTGTTCTAATCATTGAGAGTCACTATTAACCTTTGAGAAAGGACAAGCTGAAACGAAATACAAAACTCTGCAGCGTAACACATTTTGATGGTGCAACCATTTGTGTTCAAACATACAATTGAGACTGGAGTAGGCAAGGGGAGGGTGGGGGGTACAGCAGGTAGCTGTGCCCACAGGCACATTCCAGTCTGCAGGCATGTGGCTGCAGACGGCTGTGATGAAGATTACTTAGAGCTATTCGGACAGGAACAATAAGTACAGAGTTAGGAATCCTTCAGGAAGAGCACGATAATTACTACTTATATTGAAATAGCAGTGACAGACGAAGTGTGTTTAACAAATAGGCAACCCCCCAGATCTGTACACAAAAACCTGAGGAAAAAAAAAAATTAACCTTTTTCAAATCTCAGAGAAAAACCTCAGTAAGGTCTATTTTTACATATGCTACTCCTACAAATGTTTACCAATTAACAAAGCAAAAGCTTTTCCCCTGTCATTTTGTCCTTGTCCTCTGTGATCACTCTCTTTCAGGTACGCATCTCTAAACTGCAACAAGAGGCTGACTCAAGTTCAGTGCGGCTTAAAATTAGAATTATTATCTGTTATCCCACAGCTGTATATTTCTAACAACTTTTAAAACACACTGCCTGAATGAAGACTTTAAATTCATCCACATGAGACAAATGGTGTGTGTGATTGCCTTTTAAATTAAATTCAGTTTTATCACTGCCCAAAAAAAAATGTGCACACTAAGTTGTAAGGATATTTGCAACTACAATTCCTAACAACTGTTTCAGTTTTCTTCCTCTCTATGAAACTCACCACTTTTACTTTCTAAATGAAAACTGTTACAAAGGGAAAATACCTTCTCATTAGTGCTATCTCACATAAAGCTTAATACATTGCTTTCTGTGCATTTAACATAATACAGAAAAATAAAAGCCTCTAAATAAATTTTTCTGAAAAAGTGCTTATATGTTATTATTTTCTGTTTTAAGACAATCAAGATGTTCTTTAAAAACAAACAAACAAACAAACAAAAAACCACCAGAAAGGAAAAAAAAAAAAAAAAGAAGTGACCTTGGGCACTAAAGCAAGTTTTAACAGCAAGCACATTCACCTAAAAGAGTGCAATCCTCCTGCTCCTCGGTGCAAGGTAGCCGTGTTTCCGTCCCTCTGGCCTTGAAGAGTCTACTCTTCTATGCAGAGAGAAGGTCTGGAGCTGCAGTATGCCAATGTCCAGAGTTTGAGAAGTTCAGAAATGCTGTTGTGCAACAGGAACACATTCCTACATAAGGAAATATCAGCTGCACATCTACTGCAAGCAGGAAAAAAGCTTGAATATCAGTATTTGCTTAGTTCCTTGCCTTGATATTTGCAAATGAAACCTGACAAACGTGTACTTTCAGCAGAAAAAGAGCTTCTGGAGTTCCTCTGTGGATAGAGATTGCTGTTAAAATCTCCATGTCTTTGACACAGTGCAGTGAAGCCCATGGTTATCAGGTGTATTCCTGCTGAAGAAGGGTAGCCACAGATCCCTGACTCGTGTTGTGACAGTATGTGCCATAGCTCTGCATGTGAATATATGAGAAAACAAAACACTGAATTAATAGGGACCAACAATATTTTGATGTTACAAAAAAAAAAAATTATTGCTCTGAACAGAAATACTTTCAGGGAAAGTTTAGACTTGATGTTAGGAAAAAGTTCTTCACTGAAAGGGTGATTGGCCCAGTCTGTTTCTGTTACTCACAAGGGACTCCCATCTTGTGATCCTTAATGGGTTGCATGAGCTGTTTTTGAGCACTGGCTCCTTCCATCACATTTCTGGCAGATGATGATGACTGTAGAAGTTTCCTTGTTCAAGGAAATATCCTGTGGGCAGATCATCACCATGGACAAGAACAAAATTCACAGCAAGAGCTCTCAGATTACTTGAAAAAAATCTAAATAAAGCAGTGTTCTGTGGTTTTTAATATGGTGCAGTGGACTCTACCTGGATTTTCATATTTGCAGCTCTCTTACAAAAAGCATCTCTTTAATATAAGCGTGATACATTTTTATGCAGATGAGGCAACAGACTAACTACAAGAATTTATAAATTTATAGAATTACCTGAGTTGGAAGGGACCCAGAAGGATCATCAAGTCCAGCTCCCATCCCTACATAGGACACTCCCAACACTCACACCATGTGTCTGAGGGCAATGACCAAATGCTTCTGGAATGCTGGCAGAGTGGGTGCTGGGACTGCTTCGCTGGGGAGATGTTCCAGTGCTCCACAACTCGCTGGGTGAAGAATCTCTTCCTAATGTCCAATCTAAACCTCCTTTGGCACATCTTCCTGCCATTACCTCTAGTCCTGTCATAGGTCACAAGAGAGAAGAGATTAGCACTTGCTTCACCTCCCTCCCCTCTCAGTCTTTTCCAGGATGAACAGACCAAGTGACTTCAGCCACTCCTCATATGACTTCCCTTCCAGGCCCTTCTCCAGCTTTGTAGCTTCCTCTGGACACACTCCAGTAGTTTTATGTCCTTTTTATACTGTGGCACCCAAACTGCCCCCAGTGCTTGAGGTGCGGCCGCATCAGAGCAGAGCAGAGCGGGACAATCCCCTCCCTCTCCCGGCTGGCAATGCAGTGCTTGATGCCCCCCAGGACACAGTTGCCCTCTTGGCTGCCAGGGCTCACTGTTGGCTCATGATCAACTTTCTGGTGACCAGAACTCCCAGATCCCTCTCCACAGAGCTGCTCTCCAGCCCCTCACTCCCCAGTCTGCCCTTGCAGACTGCCTGGCACCTGCCCTTGTTAAATCCCGTGGTGTTAGTGATTGTCCAGCTCTCCAATCTGTCAAGATCCCTCTGCAGGGCCTCTTTGCCCCAAACAATATTGACAACTCCCCCCAGTTTTGTGTCATCAACAAACTTTTTCAATAAACCTTCAAGTCCTTCATCCAGGTACTTCATAAAGATGTTGAAGAGCACTGGCCCCAAGACAGATCCCTGTGGGACCCCACTAATGGCTGGGTGCCAGCCTGATGTAACTCTATTCACTGTGAGACTTGGAGCCCAATCCATCAGCCAATTGCACACCTGTCACCCATTGAATTAATTGTTTATCCAGCTGTATTCTGGACATTTTGTTTATGAGAATCCTGTGAGAGACAGTATCAAAGGCTTTGCTTAAAATCCAGAAAAATGACATCGACTGGTTTTGCCTGGTCTACGAGGTGAGTGACCTGTCACAGAAGGATATTAAGTTTGTCAGGCAGGATCTTCCCTTTGTAAATCCCTCCTGTCTGGGACCAATGACTGCATTGTCTTTCAGATGGGTTTTGGTAAAACCCAGAATAATCTTCTCCATCATCTTCCCAGGCACTGAAGTGGGACTGACAGGCCTGTAGTTACTGGGGTCACTCCTCCTGTCCTTCTTGAAGATTGGGATAACATTCACTACCTTCCAGTCAGTTGGTACCTCTCAAATTCCCAAGAGTGCTGAAAAATCACTGAGAGAGGTCTCACTATGACATCAGCCAGCTCTTTAAGTACCCTTGGATGAACCACATCAGGCCCCATCAGCTTGTAGGGATCCAGCTGCAGCAGCAGACCCTGCACGAGTTTGGGGGTGATTGGAAGATTGTTTATCCAGTCATGATTCTCCAGCTCATGGGGGAGGACATTCAAGGCTCTCGGGGGGCCAAAGCCCAATGCCATTATTGAATACCGATGCAAAAAAAAAAAGCATTGAAAGTCTCTGCTTTGTCTAAGTTGCTGTTAATGAGTTAGAATATCAATTCCTTTAAAATCTTCATAGCGACTACCTGTCATAAAACAAATTCAATTTTAGTTAATATCAAGATCTGAATGGTGATCCAGAAGTCCTTTCCAGCTCAGATCTATATTTGCTATGATAGGCAGAAAATGTTTCCCTTTCTTTTTGACATTGGAAAATGACAGCAGCTGTTTTTCGGTTTCCTTTAAATGTAATTGCCTCTTTTTTTTTTTCTTATTTTTTCCCCGACAGGGACTTGTTTATAACAGTCAAGAAATGTTGTAAATAATCTGCTCTAGCTGTAATTAAAAGCTGATTAGAATGATCTGTGATTGAAATATAAGAAAGTCTTAATGAGGAAAGTTGAATCGGGAAGTTTTTGCAGAAGTAAGAAAAATATTGAAAGGAAAATTGAAACATGTTAACACCATAATATTGAAAATGTATTTGCTGCAGACAATAACAGGCCTACATAAAGTGATGTTCTTTGTTATATAATGGAAAAAAATTTTTTTTTAAAAAAAAGTAATGTGATTTTTTTTTTAGAAATGTTAGCACTTAAAGTGGAAAAGTAAACTTTTCATCTAAGTTTGAGCACAATATTTTGTTTCACACCTCACTCTTTCTCAGACCTCAGTACTTCTCTGGCATTAACAGATTTTTTTTTTTTTCCAAATAAAATTCTCCACTCATTTCTTAATATTCACCAAAGACCAGTACCTAGAGGGTACCCTTCAATGCTTCAATGAGCAATCTCCACAGGTCTTGGGAATTGGCAGTAACACTGCTCCAGCTTTTGCCCCAGTCTGCCCGCTGCGCTGGGCCCACAGGAGGAGCGCAGCAGGCAGTTGATTCTACACTGACTTTCCATTCCAGCTGAGGTACACTTGGCACGAGAACGAAGAAAGCAAAGCCTCCAAGAGCCTTCAACTCACAGCCATTTCCTCAGCAAAGTTGATCTGATGTTGGGGAATAACTGCCATTGCGCCTTCCTACGATGAAGAACACGATTTGTTTGCTGGCTGTACTCTCCTTGCTGAGCTATGGAGTCGCTGGCCTTCTCAACGCTCCCTCTTTATGTCCTTTTTTAATACTGAGAAGGGATCCCCATCAGTTTCTTCAAGCAGAGGCAGCTGCAAGTTGAAAACCAGACAAATCTCAGAATGTGTCGTATTTCTAATTGAGCAGAACCATAAAATATATAAAGCATAAAATGCTAAACATTCACAGACATTATGAGCACTCTGGCAATTCTGTAGGCAGACAAAGCAATATTAGCACACAAAGCCTATGGGGCAGTGCTACCAAAAGAACCCCAACACACCAACAAAACCCACATGTGCAGATACAGACAGCTCATAATTTAAGAACTCCAAAAAGAGTCCATCTTCTACCATTGTAAAAGAATTGTACTTCAGAAAAAAGAAATATTGCATATCCCTCTATTTACAGGCATTCCCCACTTACCTTCTAGGCACACACATGCTGATGAGAGGAAAAGTCTGAAAAGGAACCTAATGCTTCTTCCATCAACACCAGTGGTCATGGCACATATGCTTAAGAGAAAGCACAAGGCAGCAACTTTACATATTCTTCTCTTTTACTTTCTCCTTCCTTGAACCCCTTGGACCCTTCTTTTATTCACAAAATAATATCATCCATGATTCTACATAATGAATTCCTGAGCCATCCAGCCCAGTTGCCTGTAATGGGTGCCAAGATAAAGAAATAATTTCTATTTCTGTTAAAGCAATATTTACTGTTGTAGGTATTTACTGTAGAGTTTAATACTATCTCCTGTTTCTGGACTAGATTAAACAGTTCACATGGACTTAAGTAAGGCAGTTTAAATAAGATGTCTAGGCTAACCTTACTGTCTTGAAATGAGCATGACCTTTTCAAAGACTGAAAAGTTTCTTTTTTAATAATGTCTCCTTTGGTTGTAGCTGAAAACAATATATGAACGTAATAAGAACAACTAGTCTAGCAATGGTTCACTCTGAACTGTAATTGAGTTGTACAGAACTATCACAGGTTTGAATTAAATACATGGGGATGTGCAGCATTAAATTAAAAAAAAAGAGATTGCCCAGCTTGCTTCATCTAACCCTTGAATTCATATTGCCATTGCATTCACAAACAGCAACACCTATGTAGTCTACCCATGGAACACCTTTTTTGCACATTCCAGTCAACACCTTCTTAACAACCACTATGAGACCACAGATTTCAACAACAGTATCACAGTATCATAAGGTTGGAAAGGACCTCCGAGATCATCGAGTCCAACCTATAACCCAACACTAACACCAACACCAACACCAACCCATCATCCAAACCATGGCACTCAGTGCCTCATCCAGTCTCCCCTTAAACACCTCCAGGGTCGGTGAATCCACCCCCTCCCTGGGCAGCCCATTCCAATGGCCAATCACCCTTTCAGTGAAGAACTTTTTCCTAACATCAAGTCCAAACTTTCCCTGACGAAACTTGAACCGATGCACTTGATTGCATTTTGCCAGCTGACCTTGAAGCCTCTGCATTCAACACAACTTTCCTGCAGGTTCCGCACTAGCTTTGTTTGAAGTCCTATATATATCTTTCAAAGTGTTTATTTGAAGTAGTTTATTATCAACTACCTGCAGGAAAATCATCAGATTTTAAACCTGAGAATAAAGGAGTGTCCTCTAAACAAGGGCATCACAGCTTTCCGTGCATGCTGAGGGACAGGCTGTGTGTTTAGTAAGATACACTTGAAGAATCGTAGTTTTCAAGTTGCAAATAACTGATATTTACCGGAGAATGAGAGTTACCACAAAGGGAGAGAATATGCTCTGAAGTACATTAAAATACAGAATGAAAAAAAAATCCAGTTAACAGTGCTTTCAGAAACTCTAACACCTAAGTTATTGGCTTTCCCAGGCCTAATTTATTACATTTCCAGACCCATGATGAACTGAAAGATGTGTTGTATTACAGCCACTATATGTACATCTGGCTTCTGGGTGCAACTTGAAAGAACAGAGGGGTACCTGGCAAAAATGTGTTCACCTGTTGTTAAAATTAGAGGGTTTTTTTTAATCACTGCTTCATCATTGTAATCATCTTCAGGTTACTGTAGTGAATCTCCTTTTCTGGACCCAATGTGACTTTGAACAGTCCAGACAATGCACTTCTGCATGATAATTACAGGTCCAAGATTACACTTCTTTGTATGAGTGATGTTTAAAATTTAAAGAATGATCCTGGCAGATATTACTGTATTATTACTGTATTATCATACTCTCTTTTTCAAACAATGCAGCTCAAGGGATATACTAAAGCTACCTGAAATACGATCCAGTATGTTCTTTTGAATGCAGAGAAAGGCAACCAGGCCTTTTCTGATGTATGGTATTGCCTATCAGTATAAATAGCTGTTCAAAAACTGAGAACAAATAGACAGTGTGAGCAGCACGTTCTCATTTCAGTGATGATAGAAATCACAATTCAGAAAAAAAGATCTTGTCTCTCCCCACTTGCTTTGAACTTGTCATTTTATTTTTGCAAGGTTTCTTCATCATCTGTAAATGCTTAGCATGGCCACATGATAGGGAATGACAATATTATATAACTTCAACTATGTGTCATTGAAGTTAATCTGCTTTGCTTTGAGATTCAAAGTCAATTCATCTGCAAATTAGTTTAACTGCCTCTGAAGTCTGCAATCACGAGAAGATGCGAGGCACAGACCTATGGAAGCTTGCAGTGGGAGTGGAATGGAGGAGTCACTGCCCTGCCAGAGCTTCAGAAAGCCACAGGCAGGAGCTGAACTCTCAGAGCTAAGCACTTAAGATCCATTTTTACCTGTCAGCACTGTGAAGGTCTATAACCACTCAGACATCTTGACAGTAAACTGATTTGGGTATCCAGTTGACAGTCTGATGTTGGATTATTTTCTTATTCTTCCCTTTAAGCCACATAGGAACATCTGCAAGAGAAGAGCTCCTTGAGACTTCCAACTCTCACGTGAATTTGAACAGGGCCAAACATATTCCGGTCCTCCTTTGTTTAAATAGTTAGTTTATTTAGTTTTCTTGGCTCCTTTGAGTCTATCTTGGCTCTGTTCTGAGAGCCAAGACGTTCTTTTCAACATCTAATGTCTTTTCAACATTTAATGTCTTTTTTCTAAGAAGGATTTTTAAAAAGCCGCTACAGTACCCACCAGCTTCATACGCTGGCAGTTTACCACAATATGTCTTCCAGACTAGTTATTCCATGACTCCTCTTGCGGACCCTGTTCATCCAGAATAAAAGAGGGTCGTGTGGTTTTGTTCTCAATTTGCTTTACTCGTGTTGGAACAAAGCATTTTAACCATAATAATTTTTCTGGAATATCTACTCTGGCAAGTTTCCAAGCACTGTTGTCCCATCAGTAGCTAACGATGAAGAAAAATATAAGGCTCTCCAAGACTCCAGGGTGTATTTTGAATCTATAAATCAGCATCCTCGATATTAGGTCCTTGAAGAATATTTGTTTATTAATTTTGTGCTAAAAAAATGTTATTCTTGTACAGTTTCGACATGACTCCATATCTGGTATGGCCTGCCATTCAGCAAACAGCCACGGTAGTAAAAATGTAAAGTAGTTGCTTCTCAAGAACTGTGTTACAAACATTGGGGGGGGGTGGGGGGGGGGGTGGGGGGTGGGGGGTGTATTTCACAAATGCACGAAAGCAGAGAAACTGCAACCACTGTTTGCAGGAGTATCAAAGCAGGATACAAACTCAAGCCAATTCCCCAGTAACTGTGGCTTTATTCCTCTGTAACTCTTCTGAACTCAATATGCTACAGCGTATCTGACAGCAGAACCTTCAACCCAAGCGGCAGCCTCCTTGGAGACAAAGAAGCAAACCCATTCTTTCCACAATCTAGGTCACACTCATTCAGAGTTATTTTCTGTAACAGCAACTGAATGAGTTAATCAATAAGCTTTCAATCAGCAAAAAGCTCTAAGCTACCAAATCCACTGAAGTTTTCAAGATTGCCTTATCTGTGCAAGCTTCTGGTACACGACGCTTTGTCATCTGCCAAGATACATCCAAATGAGAGAAAACAGTCGTGTGAGAATTCTGACAGAAATATGCCTGACCTGAACTCTTTGGTGGAAATCAATACCCTTCATGTGGGACAGGATGCAGAATTGTCTGTTCATTTTGCTGCTATGTTCTCCATCAGAGGTGGTTTGTTAGTACGTGAAAGATCAGGTTCTAAACTGAATAACAGCAAAAAAAGTGCTATAGATTAATCTCAATTTCTATTACTCCAGAAGAAATACAGTAACTAAGCTCCCCTTTAAGAAGTATTTCCATTTAATTTTTTAATTTATTTACTGCAGGACAGTTTCCAAACATTGAGCGAAGGAAAGATGTGTTTACTTTTAGAACAAATTTAAGTTATTCACTAAAACATGATTTTGCCAGTTGAGAATGTTGATATTTTTAAGAGGCTAAGACAAAAAATGGAACACAAATTCGAAATACTTAAGACTCACAAAAAATACAGAATGCAAAAAGAAAAATTATGAAATGTTAAAATTTCCCATATTCACTTTTCTCTGGTCTTCTGTCATTACAGCAAACATACCCTCGGTTTATTTTTCCCTGACATTTTCCCACGTTCAACACATAGTATCATTTCAGACTCAGTAGATTAAAGCTACTCCAATCATACACGCTTTAATTGCTGCTGCAGATCCCTGATTTAAACCCCTGATTGCTGCATAGGTCTGCCTTATACATAACAACTGCCTTAGTGACCGTTCAAACCTGCTCTAAATGCAGACTCTTGCTTTCCTACCAGCTGTTTTCTTCTGGCTCTAGAGCCGTCTTTTACAGACTCTGGATGGATTTGTTTTTTCCTAAGCCCCTTCAAACACTCTATTTAAGCTCAATGATGAGCCTGGGACAGAGGGTTGACAAACTCTAGAGCAGTACACCACAGTAGTTTATGAGTCTGCTCATAGCTCTGGTCCCTGCTGCCCTCACAAAGCGGGCTGTTCTCCCACGACACTGGCCTCTCAGCAGCAAAACCATATCATCAGTGTTTGCACACTGTTCCATTGACATGTTGGATATAACCAGGCAGATTTATTGTGTTTGTTAACCCTTTCTAGTGGGTATTCTCTCCCATTTCAGGTGAAAACCAGATAATGCTTACCACATAGTTTTTCTCATGTATTTTAGTATGCAGTACACAGACTTGCAATTAAGCAGGTTATCTAAATGCATCTGATTTCTGGTATTGAGGAAGATCCATACCTCCTCAATGATTTTAAACAAACACCTTCCCTAGTTTGTATGGTCCTCTTAATATGGTGACAGTTAACAAATATAATGATATGTACGTAAAACAGAAAAGCTTTCTTAACATCTTTGATCACATTTTGTAGGTTCTCACCTCAGTTTGAGATTTTATCAAAAAAATCTTCAATATAGCATTCATATTGTAGGTAAAAGAGGACAACTGTGGGTTTAGTTTGTGTTCTTTGATGTTAGTCAATGCAAGCATGCCTTGGCCTTTTAGGCAGGACACTCAAATTCTGAAAACATTTCAGGTTTGTATTCAATTTGGAAATCATGCTGTTGCATCCACAACATTCACTTGTCTGCTCTTGGAAAGGAGAAGAATTTGCCAGGATAATTTCTGCAATGGATTTTTTTTTTTCATTTTAAACAGTTTCAAACATCTTGGCCCTGCCATGACTCCAGACTTTTTTTCCTAGTCCAATTCCATTTTATTACAAATATATTTTTCATCTGATCACAATAGAACCAAGAGTTGTTAGTGTCTGTGATGCACAAGTTGCAAAATCCCACTTTTCCTTACAGCAGGACTGTGCCGGTGTTCTAGGAAAGGTGTCTAAACACCTGAAGTCCCAGTAACATAACCACTCAGACCAGTCACTGAGACCTCAGTCCAGCTCTCATCCCATTGCAAAGCAGCAGATTCAGACTGATTCACGCAGCTCCATTAGGCAATAGCATCTCCATAAAGGCCCCCTTCCAAAGGAATCGATACGCTCTGGCAGCTGCAGCAGGCAGAGGGCTTACTGTGACCTACTTACAAATCTTGGAGCATTCACCTCCTTCCCAGGATTATTACATCCAATACTATAAATTACGTTGTCATTTAGCTATAGGCTGACATTCCTATTCCTTTCCAATGCTGTTTGATCATCCCTGTGATCTTCTGTTTCCTGTCTCAGCTTTCCAACTAAATCTCTGTACTGTTACATTTGCCCCGTGTTCAGCAACGTATCTGATGCAAGAGAGAGTTCAAAAGGCCACAAGTTCATATTCCAGCTGTTTTTTGAGATTAATACAGAATGGTACCAACTCTTGGAAAGATACCTGACATAGCTATCTTTCAAATTATATTTTTAAAATTAATTAAAATGCTCCTTTTTTGCAGTGTTCGTAGAAGTGAGGTAGCTGCATGCTGAAGCCATGAGATGACTTCTCTACCAAAATGAAAATTTGACACCCTTTTTTTTCCAACTCATAGCACAAATAATTATTTTTTTCTGAATTTACATGTGTGAAGTAAAAAAGTAAAAGCGGGGGGGGGAGGGGAGTGTGGTGGAAATAATCAAATAATCACAGCCATCAGAAGCTTTCTCAAAAGCCTGATTTCCTCTTCAGACAAACAATACTGCTGCCTATGACATATTTTTATGAATTTACTCTTATATGGCTGTTTTCCTTCTCAATGACAGCAAGAGAATGTGAACTTTGAACTGTGAATTGCTCTGAACATTCTTCAATTTTTATCCTTATTTCTGCTCTTTAAAATGTATTAACAACAATATTTTGAGGACACACTGCAACTTCAGCAATCAAGATTCAATATTCGATAAAAAGTCAACAGCAGCCCCCGGGCTAGTATGGTCCTTAGGCTAGAGATGTTCTGACTGCTTGTCAGGACCATCAAGAACAAAGGGTACAATGCCCAGGGGCTGGAGGAATCTCCTCCAAACAGATGCAATGATGTATTTTACATGCTTTTAGAATTATACATTGTTCCCCAAGCCACCCTCATGACAGACAAACCTCCTAGAGTGAATCATATTGCATGTAACGTAATAAGTTACTGAAGACAAGAAGCTGCAAACAAATGTTTTTCTTACTTTGAGTTCATATGCATTTTGTTTGGAAGAGTTAGAAAAAGGAGTATTTGATAATCGAATTACTGTGCTTCCTTTACTGAAGTCACTTCCTGATAAGCAGCCAAACTAATTTTCTAAAATAAATAAACGAGAGAGCTTGAATAACCCAGTCATCTTGGCTGGTTACAACTGGTGCGGTATTATTCTGGCTAAGACAACTTATGTTCTTACTTTACTCCTAGACAGTATGTACAAGCCAACTAAAAACCTTATGAATTTATTTTAGCATTCAGATTTCAACATTCAAAGAGGTAAAACCATTTACAGCAAACCACTGTCAAAGATATTAACACTATGTTCAGCCTCAAACACTGTTTTTATTTTCCTCCCCAAACTGAAGTCCTGCTCAGGTTTTTCAGGTAACAATATTTTCATAAAATGTATTTAAAATATATGTAAGAAACTTCAAGAATCCGCAGCTTCCACCTGAGACTCACGATGAAATAAGCATAACACTGTTCTCACGGAATTTGAAAAGCAGATTATCTGGTATCTATAGAATATAAATCTAACTAGTACTGAATATGTTTGTCGGATGTTTTAATATACCTGAAATCAAAGAGAGCACACAAACTCCAAACATCTCAAACAGCTAAACCTATTCCTGATGTTTTACTGGGAGTAATTTCCATCCTCAATAAACTTCTTTCATGTTCTGCCATCATGTGAATGAACCTTTGCAGTCATGCTTTGTCTTCTATAGGAAACCAAGCCAGAGGAAGTAGCATTCTTTTTTTGACTTTGATAGTAACTACTTTTTCATGTTATGACTTTAATACAGAACATTTGGTTGAATTTCAAAAGCACTCACTGAATTTGGAGCAATAAGCTTGAAAGGCTTCTCAAAAGTTAAGCTGACTAAAAAGCATTCTGTTTCTGGATTATAGAGTGCTTAAATAAATAGGTTTGATAATTAATCTAATTCTTAAAAGCTACCAATCCTTTATGGGAACACTCTCAAATTAATTTAAGCACATCTATGCTGCTGGAGATGAAAGACTCTCAAGTGGAAGTAATAAGATTGGCGAATGTTCTTTACAAAATATAGCATCCTCCTGGCCCTCTCCTACTGAATAAAGGCACAGTGGCCTCTCTAGGCATACTTCAGTCACTATGGCACGAAGTCTGAGCCTGGTGACACAGTTTAAATGACTTTATACTTACCTTTGTTAAACAAGTGGCTAGATTTTGTAATGGATTGCTTGAAGACAGCACCCACATGAGAATAATGCTCCACGGAGGGGTTGCAACTGCAGCAATAGCTTTCCAAGCAAATGTGCATTTGAGATTGTACATTATCATACTATTGCTCAGCGTATTCCATTGTCGCATTCCAAAATGTTGGAAATCCTCACTGCATAAACGCAGGGCTTTATTAAGGAGAACAGAGTATTGCAGAATCCTGTGCACAGCCTCAAGCACAGTGATCAGACTGCAGTGAAGACAACTAGAGGTCTCTGAAGACCTCAACTGATTATTACTCAAGCAATTGACAAAACAACAGTTTTCATAAATTTTGTTGCCTAGTAAACAAGTGTTTCCCTGAACAAATGAAGTGGTACTCCGTGAAGGAGTTGGCTCACTAGCATCAAAATTTTTAGGCAGAAAACTATTTTTAAACCCAAAATATTTGTGTTGTTTGGTATAGCAGACCCAATTATCAAACTGTGCATGGAAACACACAGGGACACTGAGTTTGGTACTGGAAACTAAAAGAAGCACTGGAAGCCAGATTCAGATTTGTTAAGCTTTATCCTATAAGAACACTTACTCGCCATGATTACTTTAAACAGCAAAAGGATGTGTTTACAGCTTCATCACGGGCTGTACCAGAAGCAGGAGGCATGGGATACAGAAAGATCTCCACTGCTTGCACTAATTTCAGGTGGTTCCTAGCTGACTTGCACTGGATATGGCTCCATGGCTATGGTGATATGACAATACATAATGGTTTGAGGAACACAGACAGTGGGGTTTAAGAGACATATGATCAGCATGTTAGGATACTGCAAAATAATAAAGCCTATTTCAGAAATCATAAGGTAATGAACAAAACCACTGATAAATGTGTGAATCTCTGTATATTTCCTACCTAATCAGATTTGAAAGTGGTAACAATTTCACAATGTATGAAACAGTGCGGCATCGCCAGTTACTAGTGAATATTAATATTAATAGTGAATAGTTAATATTAATTATTAATAGTTAATATTAATAGTGAATATTAACAATCGGCATTGAAGGCATCCAAGATGTATAGGGAATTCTAGAACATAAAAATGAAAACATTCTGCAACTAAGTTCCCTCTTTAAAGCAGAAGAGCACTTGCCATTACTGCACAGCAAAGTGACCATTCTTAAATGCATTAACTTCTCACCTAAATTGTAAAGTACCTTAAGACACCTTCAAAAACCCCATTAATTCCATTGATTTAAACTTCAAAGTAGAAGATTTAGAGAGATAAAAAATGCAGACTCTTTATTCCAAATTTTAAATTGTTTTTCAGTTCAGTTGAAAGCACAGGGCATAAACTTCTGTTTATAGAATGCAATTTAACCTATGATGTCATTAAGAGTCCAGCACATCACTCTGTTTGCCACGGCTAAGAAAAAGGAACCAACCCAACAAGTACACAAACTTCCAGTGGCAGCTTTCAAAACAACACCTATCTGCCATATCTGAATTACTCTGAGACTATTTCTAGAGATTTACTGTACACACGTGCCTGAAAGAAACAATAGTTGCAAGGTAATAGTGCACAATAAGTAATAATTACTGAGCATTACTTCTATTTTCTTCTTCCTCCCTTCCTTCACTCTTATTTCCTAGGGCAAAAGTTCACAAACGCAGGACTGTCCCATCTGTTTGCAAGATGACTGTTACCACTGAGGCTCTCAGCAACTTCAGTTTACAAATATTTGGCTGCAATAACAGACGATGTGCTTTTTTTGTTAGGGTTTTTTCCACCCAGAAAGAACTCCTGCACGAAACTGTTATTAACTCCACCTTACGAGTGATAATAAGTGCTCTAATGAGTAGATTATTATTTATTACCACCATTTATTTGTATTCTGTAACATTCAAAACTCCGTAAAGAACCTGGAGAAAACAAACAAGTAAAGAAAGAACCAAAACCTTAAACAAATAAAACCCACCCACCATCAGTCCCTAGAAACCCCCCCAAAAAACCCCACGGAACCCTGAAAATTCTAGCCAATAACAAGGTGACTAATCTTTGTTACTGTGTTTGAGTTGACAGTAATTAGTTGATAGCTTCCCTTAGGGGAAAAGCCTGTAAGGGCTGTTAGCCAAATAATTGAAACTCATTGCCCTTTGAGACATTAAAAAGAAAGAATCAAGAAGAAGGACGTGGTCTGGCTGGTCAGCACACTGAAAGGTCTTACTGGCAACTTTCTGCACAAACTGAACTAGGGTGATTGCTGGAGGAATCTGGCTACAGGCCAGGGCCAGCCCAAAGGAGCAGCACTGTGTGATGTTGAGTTACATCAACTAAAGGCTCATAAAAGACTCAGAATGGTAAACACTCAATTATTGAATTTCATGACGGAACATGAGCATATTTAAGAATGTATATTGTTCATTCCTTCCACATTTAGTGGAAATACCGTTTGGTGCAGAAATTATCCCACTGTTTATAAACACCAGGATGTGAATCACACCAAAATACCCTCTTTGGTATACAATGTCAGTGCAAAAATAGGTTGCTCTGAAATGTTCAGGAAAACATTTTTAAAAGCTCTGGATTAAATTTAATGATCAGCTGAACTTCCCAACTGACATGTTGTGACCCCACAGAGTTTGTACCTTTACATCTGTTCTGTCATATTTGCAAGTTAATTCGAAAGAATTTGATACTAAATATATGTAGTTCTCAATACATTGTAAGAGATTCAAAACAAGCACAGAACGTTTCTGTCAAAGAACAACAAAGAACTGTGCACAAATTCAGTTTTGAACTCGTGTTCCTTGTTGTAACCTTGTGGATTGAACTGCTGAACATTCATGAGCTCTTAGTGACTTTATGAGAAACCCACCAAGTTACTCAACACAAAAAAGAGCTTTACGTGTCACAGAAAACTCTCAGTCCATTTTCTGACAAAAGGCAGTAGAGTTTATTAAATGGATTTTTCAGCAACTGGATTGCAGATTTTTAAAGGTCAAGTACTTCTGTTGAATTTTCCCCAAGCTACAAGTCTAATCGAACAAAAAGTGAATTTTCATTTGCTATCCTACCTGGACAGGAAAATATAATTTTATGTGATTTCATTTATATCTTTGAAAATTTAACCTGGGGAAGTTTGATATGGTAATGGAATTCTGCTCTATGGGCCAGTACCTGTATTTCAGAAAGCATCAAATACAAGTTTTTCTGCCATTTTTTTCAGAGCATCTGAGATTGATCTGCCATCGTCTGGCAATTTCCTAGTCATTCTTCAGAAAACATTTAGAAATTTGCTTGATGTCACATACTAAACCAATGGGAGGTCATCCGTGGATAAAAAGAGAAGCCAGGAAGGCTGTGAAGAAAAACATGATTTCATGTATCATTTCACTATCTGCTTTAGAAATAGAATTGTTATATTAATAACATGCTCTTCCCAAACTTGCAAGTTAACTTTGGGATTCATTTCTCTTTGTCAAAAGCATTTCTATTTTGTTCAAACTTCGCCTCTTTGCTGAAGATTTTTTTCCCAGGAACCAGAAATTTAAAATTGTCCAGCATATCACTCTGAGGAAAAAGAGATTCTTTCCACTGATTATCCTGAATATTCTCCACCTTCTATTAAGCAATAAATTCCCCAGGTCAAATATTTTTTTTTTTCTGATGACAATCAAATGAGAATTTACAATCTTGGTTGATAAATGATCCAGTGAATAAAAATTAATTACAAGGAGAACAGAGGTACCAAAAAGAATTACAGCACCCCCTGCACTATTACCCAGGCACGTATGCACTGTTACCCAGGTACGTCAGACATTAATCTATGTGTAGTTACTGTAGATGTAGGTTAAGAAGACAGATGAGCAATGTGACTATCAGTGATGAAAACAGCTTCAAATGCCAAAAGGAAGAAAAGACAAAGCTTGTTTAGAACAACTTGCAGTGGCAAACAAGAGGCTGCAGTTAAAGATGATATCCTGCTTTTATAGTGGGGACAGGAGTGTGCTCTGAAATACACACGAAAATTGTACAGTCGGTCATTTCTTGTATTGCTCTGTTTATGTTACCCATTGTCATCCATATGGATACATCAGAATGACAAAATTTCTAACAATACCATCTCACAAATCAGAGAATTAATCGTTGATTATGATCATTATAAGCATAAACGATAAGCACAACAATTTCCTTTGAGTCATTCATTGAAAAGATTGGGAATTCTATCCGGAAGACAAATTATACCAGCTCAACTTCTGTTATTTTTCACCTTTTGCTAAGTCAGTCATTTACATTCCTTTTTATTTTTCCATATTATGAGATCATTTCCAAAGTTTAAAATAACTTGGCAGTTCTACAAACATTTTTCTGTTTTCTTAAGATTTCCTTGTTTACTTATTCCATGTGTTAGGGTTTTGAACAGCGTTTTCCCAGCAAATTAGTAAAAGCTTGTGATGTTCTTTAAAGGGAAGATAAGAAAGCTTCCTGGTCACACAGAATGTGAGCTGCAGGGCTCAATTTTGGAGCTCTTTCTTGAACACATTCTTAAAATGACTAATGACATTGACTCCAACCACAAAACTATTTGCTAAAGTGATTGCTCACTATTGTCGAAAAGATGATAGAATTGAATCCGGAATACTGAAGGATCAAAAAATGTGAACTATTACTAGGACAACAGCAAAAGATCAAATCCAATCAAATTAAGGCTCACACCCATCCTATTATTTATACAGTTATCGAACGTGATTATTTTATGAAATATTGCAAATACCCACACAGAAAACGTGCTATTGTATTTTTAAACATACAAATGTACTCAGTCACTTCAATTCTCCTCTTTTTTCTACTCTTTAATTTACAATTCATTTACCTTTTTAAACCTTTTTTTCTACAATCCTGATGTTTACAGCAACTGATACAGCAAGTTCATAATAGAACTTTGGTGAAGCAACTCAGATACAAAAATGCTTCTCTCTAATGAAACCTCTAACTCTGATCACAGATGACTCAACTTCTCTAACAACAAACCCCTTCTTCTTTATATTATAAACTACAATATCTTGATTAAATCTCAAGGTACTTTCCACTTGTAAGAAATGTACAGAGCTCTCAGAATATTTTCCCTTGAGCAGAGGTGTGAATTTTGCCTTTGAAATAATTCCACTTTGTAAAAATAATGAAAAGAGGTTCCATAAATGCATGAGTTATTCAATTTCATAATGGAAGAGAGGTCAGATCCTGTATCTTCCGTAAGTGTGAGGTAATCTGTTCTGTGTACTTCAGTCAACACGCTTCATCACTCTTTTAAGTGCAAAATGTTTTGGGAGTGGCAAGAGTTTATGATGCCAACTCACTGGTTGGACTTTGATGCATAAAACCAAAACCAAGAGTGTCTGGAAGCCAGGGCATAATTTGTGGAAATCAGAACAGGCTTTACACTTGCTTTGGGTCAGCGTGGTTCCACTGTGGTTATCTGATTTACACCAGATTAAGAACGTAATTGCAAAAATTGTGGATAAAACCACCAACTTCCACAATTTTAGTCAATAAAAGATAGTACTGACCTGGCTGTTCTGAATTCTTCCATTTTTTTAACTGTTACAGCAGCAAATCTCTGTCCCACTGCACAAGTTGCGTAAATGCCAGGAGACTTCTTCCCATCATCTTGAAGAAAAGTTAAAATTTTATAATTACTGCAAAAGTCATAGGAATTCATACGCTCGTAATGAAAACAAGACAACAGGGTTTTTTTGATAAAGAGGTCAGGTGAAGATAATTAAAAAAGTCAATGGTGATTCCTCCTGGTAGTATTAGGTAGTAATATACTTCTAAATAATCACTGGAGGATTTCATAGAGATAAATTGTAAGAAGATCCTAGCAAGTACATTGTCCTATAGCCATGGCTGATATAAAGGATGGAGTTTGCTGCAGGCTCACACTTCACAATACTAACTCCAAATAATTGAGGTTTGCAGCTGTATTCTAAACCAATCTTAGAGGTGACAAATTTATTTTCACTCCTTCATGCTTAGACCATGTGTTTCAAGGGCTGCATAGGAAAGAACATCCTATGCAACTTTTCTGGTACTTAGAATCCTTTGGTTGGAAAAGACCTCAGAGATCATCAAGTCCAACTGTGCCTGTGCCCTTACTAAACCATGTCCTTAAGAAACTCATCTACACACCTTTTAAACACCTCCAGGGATGGTGACTCCACCACCTCCCTGGGCAGCCTCTGCCAGAGCCTGACCACCCTTTCAGTGAAGAAATTTTTCCTGATGTCTACTCTGAACCTCCCCTGGTGCTTGTCCTATCATATGTCACTTGCAATCAGAGCCCAGAACCCACCTCGTTACAATCTCCTTTCAGAAAGCTGTAGACAATGATAAGGTCTCCCTGCAGCCTCCTCTTCTCCAGGCTGAACAACCCCAGTTCCCTCAGCCGGTCCTCATAAGGCACGTTCCGTTTCTCTGGAGTCTCTCCAGCCCCTCTGTGTCCTTCTTGTAGCGAGGGCCAAGAACTGAACACCGTACTTGAGGTGTGGCCTCCCCAGTACTGAGTGCAGGGGCACAATCACTGCCCTGGTCCTGCTGGCCACACTGTTTCTGATGCAGGCCAAGATGCCATTTGCCCTCTTGGCCACCTGGGCCACTGCTGGCTCATGTTCAGCCGCTGTCAACCAACACTCCCAGGTCCTTCTCATCCAGGCAGCTCTCCAGGCAGTCTTCCCCAAGCCTGTAACGCTGCATGGGGTTGTTGTGTCCCAGGTGCAGGACTCAGCACTTGGTCTTGTTAAACCTCATCCCGTTGGTCTCAGTCCATGGATCCAGCCTGTCCAGATCTCTTCGCAGAGCCTCCCTTCCTTCAAGCAGATCCACGCTTACACCCAGATTAGTGTCATCTGCAAACTTGCTCAGGGTGCACTCAAATATTTTGTCCAGATCATTGATAAAAATATTGAATAGAACTGGACCCAGCACTAAACCCTGGGGAACACCACTCGTGACCAGCCTCCAGCTGGATTTAACTCCATTCCCCACCACTCTTTGGGCCCGGCCATGCAGCCAGTTCTTTACCCAGCAGAGGTTGTGCCTGTCCAGGCTAAGGGCAGCCGGTTTCTCAAGCAGAATGCAGTGAGAAACAGTGTCACAGGCTTTACTGAAGTCCAGGTACACCACATCCACAGCCTTTATCCCGTCCATTAACTGGGTAACCTTGTCATGGAAGGAGATCAGGTTTGTCTGGCAAGACCCGCCTTTCATAAACCCGTGTTGACTGGGCCTGGTCACCTGATCAGGCACGTGCTACGTGATAGCACTCAAGATGATCTGCTCCATGACCTTCCCTGGTACTGAGGTCAAACTGACAGGTCTGTAATTCCCTGCATCCTAATTCTGACCCTTCTTGTAAACGGGTGGAACATTTCCAGTCTCCAGTTCAGTGGCACTTCTCCAGTCATCCACAACTGCCAGTAGATGAGGGAAAGGGGTTTGGTGAGGACCTCTGCCAGCTCCCTTAACACCCTTGGGTCGATTCAATCTGGCTCCATAGACTTGGGAACGTCTAATTGACCAATTGCTACCTGAAAAACAAACATCGGTGTCTTCTGACATGATACAGTCACTTTGTTTAGGAAGAAACATCATTCAGCACTGACACATTGAGCCCATAAATAATAACAAAAAGAAGACCCTCACTATGGTAAACCACACTTCATTAAGCAAAATATACAGTGTATATCTAGTCAAATCCAGGCTGTTAAACAGGTAGTCCTCACTTACTGATCATGGAGGAGAGAAGAACAATCTGTTTTAACGCCCTGTCTGCGGTGTCAGGCAGTCTAGATTCCATCTCTAGCTCAGACCTACACCATTAGACAAGTCACTTCATTGCTGTCTTCTTCACCTCACATTCTTAAATGAGATAATAACATTTCTTTTATTATTTTGTCCCTTCAAAATATAAATTCTTCATGGCAGAAACACTTTCTTACTACATGTCTGGTGCTCCTGTAGCTTGGATATTTTTTTGCTTTTCTGAATGATTGCCTATTTTACTAATAAGGATGGAAATATTCATCACTGTATTCATTTTTTAAGGCTAAAACATACAATAGATAAAGTTGCTAAATCCTTATTGAGCCACCTAAATAAAGAAGAAGTAGAGACCCACGGAAGTGGTAAGCAAAGGTAAACAAGACAATTCGAAATCAGAGGAAAATGACCATCTCATTACCAGAATAAATCACTGCCATTTGCAACTTGGCATTTGGAGGCATCAAAGAGGAGAGGAGTAAATCACTGTAAATTATATCCTGGTGCTTCAGAACAATCAGGAAACAAAGATTTACTTTTAAATCCTTTGTTTTAAATTTTAAAATATTTAAATAAACTCCAATTTTTTCTTTTTTCCAAGTTCTGCACCTGCTTACCCTTTGTTTCTGAGTTTGTTTTAGTTCTTTAGTTGTTTTTCCTTTTCTGCAATGAGTTTTGCCTTTCCTAACAATAGCTCTCAGTCAGGCACTCCCTTTTATCACTACATGTTTACACATATTACAAACAAAGAATCAAATTCACTCAGGAACACATTCTCAGAATTGTCTGCAGCATTTGTTTTCCTTCAGAGCATGTCTGCTTTTGCTTCATGTGAACCCTAGACAAGACCTTCCTGCCTACACTGAGATTCTGTCAAGGATCATGGACGCCTCAAGACTTACTATGGATATACGGAATACTGTCTGCTGTTAGCATAGTTCCACTGTGGATCCTGTAAGTAGCCTTAAGAAATACTTTAACAAGAACATTCCAGCATCTTCTCCCAGTGGGAAAACTCATTTAAACTAGTGGGAGTTCCTAACAACATTTTTCATTAAATCCTTGTTCAGGGGATGAATAGAGGAGTGAACAGCAGCTTTTCTCACAACTCGTGTTCCACTCAAAATAAAAGCCAAAGCAGTGGAGTGGTACCTAGTATGTTCTCTGGGCCAGATATTCCTGTTAAGGACTGGCCTTGCAGGGGTTCAGTGCAAAGCCACTTTACCTCGGAAGCACTGTGGCTTTTGGACAGGAAATGTGGCTCACGTTGGCCCCTCTGTTGATGGAACACTGACTGTTTTCTTAGACTGCAAGAGCATGTGGGCAAGAGTTTTTCTATTGGGCTGACACAGAGCCAAAGAAAATCGAGTCAATCCTCACTCACAGCAGGGATTCTCACGTTGCAGTTTGTGACCTTTGCGTTACATCTGATCGCTTGGTCTACTCTCCTACGGACTGAGCAGATTCCTCACCTCCTTGGCTGTACAGGACTGCAGAGGCACAAGCCTCTTGTCTGTGGAAATGACCCCTCGGAGTGGGGGAGGATTGACTTATGCCCTCCCCTGTGAATTTACGTACTGTTAATGCAACTTCATTGCCATCCATAACAATCAAACAGAAGTCAATGTGAGACCAGCATGTAAAACCACAGGATACTGCTCAAAGCAGGGACAAGTGAACCATGCTGCTTCTGCCAGGAGCTGATTTTAAACATAGGTACAACAGATTTTATTTGTCAAATATTGATCTCCGAGAACTTTTTCTTTGCCTACAAAGCAGTGTTTCCTAACAGGATAGTGTGTTTATGCTTTACTACCCCTGCCTTCCCATAGGATCCATAGTTACAGCTTACTGTATAGACCCCTTCTCACTGTGAAAACTCAGTGACAAAGGAAAAACATGACAAAAGCTAAAATGCCCACATCAAGGCCACATATGATTGTTGCATTAAAGTTGTTGCCTTTTGTTTTCTGTAGCAATAAAATCATAAGCTCTTCTTCCAAAACTTAGAAAAGAAACATACAACAATAAAGCCAGAAAAAGAGTATACTAAAAGCGGTGGAAGATAGATATATTTATGGGGAAAAGTATTACTTCTACTTAAATAAATTCAGAATTTGAAATGAGCACATTTTCTAATCGTGGAAGTATCTGAGGACGAACTCTTGTAGAGATCCCAAATTCAACGCCATTTTTAGCCGTGGCTGGTTTGCCCAGTACACCTTCACAGTGAGGAATGGAGGCATGAGAAGGTTCCCCCTGTTTCCCATTAGGTAAAAATAAAGAGGAAAAACTGTCCTGTTTGCAAAAATGCATACAACATATGAAAGATGAAAGAAATAAAAATTAAGCTATGGTCTCTTTCAGGCATTATACAAAGATTAGTTTAGTGTCCAGCATCGCTTCAAACAATTAGCATCGCTGACATTGCAATTCCAGTTTAAAAGGGTAAGTTTACACCCAGCATAGGAAAGTGCAGCTCTTTTTTTTTTCTTTTTGGCAATATTATTTGGCTTTAATCCTAGATTATAAATTGCAATGAGATTTCTCAGCCTTGCTAATGCAGGAAACGGTGTTCATTTTCAATATATGATGTTTTAATGGAAAATTACACCATCTTAATATCAAATTTTTTTTTTTAAGGCTGTAGGACACGTTAAACATATTTAATTCACTGACCGTACTACAAAATTCTCTTTCTTTTAATCACAAGTCAGACTAATCCTGCTTCATCTGAAACTTGTATTTATTTTGATTGTTCATTTGTATCAAGAAATTTTTCTCAAATAGTAGCATCATCACAACAGCAAAAAAAATGTCAAATATTGACATATTTTCACGTACTTTCCTGCCATAAATATGTTGGGTTAACCATGCTTTTTATTAATTTCAACAATTCTTTTAACACAGAAATGACGCAGACTAAAAGTTCTAATAAACATATGGAAAATTTACGTTACTAATACATGACTAGTTATAAGGGAATAAAGAGATCTTACGAAAAGAGTTCAAAGAATTCTCTGTAGATCATCAGAGTTTCAATGGGGAAAATATTTACTTCCTTATTTTTACCACAAGCTTTCTACTGAACTTTTGAGATTGCCCAAAGTATTCTTTGGCAATAATTTAGGCTAAAAATACTAACAGTGTGGAAAACTATGCTTCTTTTTATGTATGAATTAAAGAAATGATGAAAAGTAGTTTAAGAAGGGCTAAGTCATTGGGGGCGGGGGGGAGGTGGAGAATGTGGAGAAAGAGCAAACATGGAGCTGCATGTAGAAAAACTTTCCTTGAGAAATTACTTGGAAAATAAGATTTGATTAGATTAACTCAGTATATATAAACCACATCCATGTCCTGAATCAAATGCAGTTGAGTTTCACAAGAATCTAAGTCTAGGTGCAAAAAGAAATGTTAGAAACAGAGGAGCACAAAATCCTAGAGAGTGACCATGAAAGATCCCTATGATGTGAAATCCAGTAAACAGAGTGAATTGTTAATATCACTGAAAGAGCACTGTGCAACTGAGATTGTAGGAAAGGAACTGGCACAAGAGGAAAATAAATAAAAGACTTAACAAAACCTCTACATAAGAGAAAAAGAAATGGATCTAGAAGCTGTCAAGGAACATGGAGGGTGTAACATGCAGAATAAGGCAATGCCACAAGGAAACAAAATTCACAGTTTCACAGTATCACAAGGTTGGAAAGGACCTCTGAGATCATCGAGTCCAACCTATAACCCTACACTAACACCATCATCTAAACCATGGCACTCAGTGCCTCATCCAGTCTCCCCTTAAACATCTCCACCCCCTCCCTGAGCAGCTCATTCCAATGGCCAATCACCCTTTCAGGGAAGAACTTTTTCCTAACATCAAGTCTAAGCTTTCCCTGACGAAGCTTGAGTCCATGCCCTCTAGTTCTGTCACTGGTCACCTGAGAGAGGAGACCAACCCCTGCCCCACTACAACCTCCTTTTAGGGAGTTGTGGAGAGCAATGAGGTCTCCCCTGAGCCTCCTCTTCTCCAGACTAAACATCCCCAACTCCCTCAGTCGCTCCTCATAGGGCTTGTGCTCCAGCCCCTTCACCATCTTCGTTGCCCTCCTCTGGACACACTCCAGCATCCTGACATCTTTCCCAAACTGGGGGGCCCAGAACTGGACACAGTATTCAAGGTGAGGCCTGACCAGTGCCAAGTGCGGGGGGACAATAACTTCTCTGGTCCTGCTCACCACACTATTACTGATGCAGGCCAGAATGCCATTGGAAATTTTGAAAGAGATAAGAAAGTGATGAGAATGCATCAGGAAAAGTGTCAAAGAATGTCATAAGTTATGAAGTAAGACAAGAAATCATGGGCAATAGAGCGAGGCACATGCCACTTGTGAGATCATCGGTGAGAGCTACAGATCCTTTACATATCAACGAGGAGCCTACCAAAAGAAAAGCCCAAAACTTTACAGTCAAAAGCAGAGAATATTTCCATTGCTTTGCCACTGAGCTTTAAATTGCTATGGACACATCATCTATTTGACAAAATATCCGAAAAGTGCTGTTTCTCAATTACATGATAATTGTAATTGTCTTAATGAATGTCTCTGAATTCTGAAGAAATAAATGAATAATTCATTTAGAATTAGAAATAACAAAAGGGAAGGAAATTTTAGAACAGGATTTGAGATGAGGAGGTGATATTAATGTATCAGGAACAAACCAAATAATGATCAAGAGTTTTATATCTTCTTTACAATTTTAAAAATCTATATCTATCAGCGTCTGAAAGCATTATGGTGGGAGGAGTTAGAGGAAGCCAAGAAATATATTCAAGGCATTATTTAGAAGTGAAGTCCTCCACTGTCCTAAATTGTATCTATCCCTTGAATAAAACACCTATTGTATGATACTTTTTGCCTTTTTAGATATATATCCTTGCTTGGAAAGAAAGCTGAACTTAGTAGCTACAGTTCCCTAGAGTCATACAAAAAATAAAGGCTGAGCTCACAAACACCTAATGAACCCTGTGGAAGAACTTGCATGCAGTGAGGTCATTCAAATTTCAAACCAACATACCAAAAAATCACTTTGCTGCTGAAACTAGAGCAGCTCGTGCACTGACACAAGTGACAGATGTCTGTGTCTGTCCAGCTCCAGAACATCCACAGTTCAGAGCAGCTTCCTGCTCACTTCCAATGCAGTGCTCACCTAAACTCAATTAGAAATCAGAAATTAAATGTTTATCCTCGATCTTTTGATGTTTGTTTCAGTCATCAGTTTCAGAATATTGTCTAACATAAGCTAACAAGATCTGAGCCCTGCAAAATATGATTATTGCAGCTTCCTTTTCAATGAAGGAAATAAGGAGCTGATCAAATATAGAATTTGTATAACTACCGCCTCTGCTCCAGCCACAGGAGTGCAATATGCATCTTTTCCTTCCAACATCAGCTTTCACAGCAGCTAGCATGTCTCTACCTCTCTTTTTTTTTTGCATAAAAAGAATGTGTTTCCTGTGGTGGAATAAGATGATAGCTGATTGATAGCTGCAGCCCACTTACATAAACCTTTCGGGCTGACCCTTCTCCAAGATGTGTGTATTTTGCAGTAGTTTACCATTACACCTAGAAGTCTGCTTTGAAGACTTAATTCTTAGTCAAAAATAACCCCCTACTTGGTCCTTGCACATAGAGTTAACGCTAAAAGGGAAAAAAATTTAAGTTACATAATACCTTCTCAGAAACCTCAGTGTAAATTTCTTCTTAAAAGCTGTACAGACTGGTGTAGAGATGGGAAGGCGCGTATTTGTTTTTTATTTCCAGAAGGATTAACTTTGGTGTGTGTGTGCATGCACATAATCCTGCAGGATATAGCTTCAGATCAAGCCTGAAGCTTTCCTACTGCATACAATAAACATACTGATAATGTTTTTGCAGCAGAAGATCTAGTGCTTGGCTTTGTTTAAAAGTTAGAATTAAGACCAGACATTGCCATTGTCCCTAAAGCAAGGAGAGTCACTTCAGGCAAAAACAAGAAAGTTGTGAATAGTAGATAAAGATAGTTGTATTGAAAATCAGTAAAAAAGGCAAAGTAATGAAAAAAGTAAAACATGCAAATCAACAGCAAATTATTCCATGTTACAAAAAGCAGTTTTTAAAATAACTATTATTTTATACAATAAGCATACAAATATTAGTTTTAATTGAATTTCGTAAGGTATTATACTATTTTTTTTTTTAGTGCATGGAACTGCTTTGAAATCCCCTTGACAACATGTGCCAATGACACATACATTCAACTTGTCCAGTCTCCTGGTGAAAGCAGCACAGTTTTTAATCCCATGACTGCAAATGCTGCAACACCACAAGATGTAAGTTTTCAGCTGGGTGGCCCCTTATTGGTTTTGGCAGTAGTAAAGGCACTGAAGGTAAAAGACTTTCTCCTATCAGTCTGTTCTGATTATCCCATGTCTTGAAAACACTGCAGATTTCAATAAAACCAGCAAAGCCACAAAAGCCACTCTCAGCTACAGCCTGACACTGGGGTGAGGTGTCAAACATTGGGTTTGCCCCACCTTAGATTGTCTTGGATGTAGACGACACACGCTGGTCATTACCAAATGAAACCAGGGAAAAGCCACAACACAGACGACACAGGCAAAGGTTTAATTTCTCCTGGCTGTGTCACATCACTGTTTTGCACATGTTACAGTGGAGGAGGCAGAATGGGTAAATTGACAGGATGAGATGTCAAGTTAAATAATTTTTTTAAAAGTATAATTCATCTTACTATGTGATCTTCAAGGGCTATGAGAGAAGGTCCTAGAGTTAAATCATCAGAGGATGTCATATATTTCCACTGTTCAACAGCAGCAGAGGATATATCATATGGGCATTAAAGTAGTGGTATAAAAATAACCCTCATAAAAATAACTTTGATCAAAAGGCATAGTCTAAGTACATGTGTTTTGAATAGAACATGGTTTTAACAATGATTAAAAGAAAACCCTGTATTTTACTACATTTGTCATAATTTATGCTAGAGAATAAATACTTAGAAATATCTTCGCAAAGAAAGCTTTTTTTAAAGAAAAGCCTTAAAGATTCACATCCAGAGACTTGCCTAAATGTAATCTACACCAAGTTAAATGTACAAATAATGCATAAGATGGGAAAGTTACTGGATAACAATGCATATAAAAATGAAAGTAATGGTCTCATTCACTCGCACAGACAGCAATTCCTTTTGGAGCTTAAATAACATAAAAAACATTTTATATTTGCAAACTGAATCATATACAGACCTAATATCATTATAAAAGGTATGATAAATAAAATCCGTGTATTATCTAATTTCATAGTAAGGTTCAGTGTGCAGTAATGAAATAAAATACCAAGATGACCAGAGAAACCTGTAAGAAATCAAATTCCAAGATTCCCATCAGCAATTTTAGAACCTTCTCCTGTTCCCTGTCTCAGGAAGAACTATTATTTCTATAATAGTGGGTCTAGTTATAAAGTTTCTATATGTCATCTCTATCCTCAGAGTCTCATGGGGTTCAAGAGGGGGTTTAAGTCATAGCCGAGTGCATCATTGTACAAACTTACCAGTGCTTCACTTTTTGCTGTGTGAAATAATAACCTGGGAGAGTAGCTGTGTATCAGATATTGTAAAACCTACATCTTATCTGCCTGTTTGCAGAAACACTTATCAGAAAGTTATACAGCTCTTTTTTTTTTCCTCAAAAAAAAAAAGTACACCTTACTGCCTGAATAAGTTTAGGGGGTCTTTATTTCATTACAGTTTGTAAGGAAGTTTATTTCCTTACAATCTGCACAAAGTTGATGAAATTGTCCTTAAGAATATCAGCAGAGTATCTGATCACTGTAAGTTAAGGAAAGCACATATTTTTTATACAGTATAGATGTAATAAAACAAAATGGAACCAAATAATCACTATTATGACTAGACACAAAACAGGTTTGAATCAGGAAAGACCTACAAGAAACTTGAAGGACATATTTTTTCTCTAAGGCACATCATAAACCCAACTATTTGCCTTTAGATCAGATAAGTAATTTTGGATTTCCAGTGTTGCTCAAATCTACTCGCTTCATTTTCTAGAAAAGATAATTGTGTTGGTGAAGAGACTTCAAATACCTGGTCAGCTTTTCTCATTAAGAGTGTATTCCAATTAGTATCTGAACCGTCAAGACTCTTGTTTTTATCTATATGTCAGAACCTCCACCTGTGGCTGCCATAAAGTAACAGGTTATCTGATGGCGTTCTATTAACCATGTTGGTAATTCTAAGGTTTAGGGCACGGCTAGAGTATCAGCAGCTCTGAGTTTTAGGCTATGCAATATTAACTTCTTCAGAACTAACACAATTTAGATGTCTAATTAAAAATAAATACATCTGAATCTCCTGAATAGGATTTTATCTACATTACAAAAACAAGCATGCTACAGTATTTACTAGGTGTGTCCCCCAGGGAAAACAGAACAATGGAATACAACCCTTTCTTACCCTTCAGTTCACTCCTGAAACAAATATCAACGTTCCTGTATTAATTATTCTATTGTATCTCTACCAGGTCAGATAAAGCAGCTGTGTTCTTTTTCGCTTTGAAGTTGTTATCATTTACTTCAGCGATAGCGAGATTTGAGTCGCATATTTAAACAGCATCCAAACAAAAAAGCTGAGAGGCATTGTCTGTGGTTTATGTAGTAATATCTACCCCTCATTTATAAGTACAAGATAACTTGTTCTGTTATGAAACTACGTCAGTTATTGCAGTGGTCTCTGAAAGGTTCACAATCATAAAGTCTTTACTATTCGAATACATTGTTCCTTATCAGTAGGATTTTCCTGTCCCATGGAAACACTCCTTAAATTTAAACAACTAGCCATTGAATAATGGTGGTATTTGTTAGGTTTTTAAAATACATTAGAATTCCTTTTTTTTTTTTTCTCTTAAATGTGGTGCTGAGAGACAGTAGCCTGGAAAAACAAGTCTGAATCATTCTATTAAAGAAAAGGCGAGGCTCCAGTTGTTCAGTGAGTTATCTATCCCCAGCATCAACTCATTCTCAAGAGTTCTTCGAAAAATAATACCATTCTTGTCAAAAATAAAGTGTGGGAACTCAATTCCATAAATATAAGGAAATTAACTATTTTGCTGTATACTTCCTTCTCCCTTTCTTTCCCCATCCCATTCATGTCTCCACCTCCTGCAACAACATGTAAAACAAATTTTCTATTTCAGTACACACATTCTGTTGAAAAAACAGGGATGGAAATACTGTAGGGCTCAAGCATCGGCTATCTATAATTTCATATTTATTAGTTAAAGGAATTTACAGTTATAAAGGAGCAACTGCACGTTGTAACCTAAAATAACGGTTTTAAACCGTTATAAAATCAGACACCAGCTTTAGCAATCCTGATATCCTGCAACAGCTTTTGTAACCTAATTTTATCCTAAGTGAGTAAGTACCCTTGCTTTGAGATATTAGCCAGAAAAGCCATTCTCAAATGCAAATATGAGACATAATTTTTAAAGAGCATAGTTTAGAAGGCAGCCTTCAGGGGAAATTGTCATTATTGTTCACTTGTGCATTTTAGAATAATGCCACCCCATTGCAAACATATATTTTGGCTACACCTACTGCACTTCTAACCCTAAAAGCACCTTGAAGTTCTGGTTCTATGTCTCTGAACCATGCTTTTGAACAGGACATCCGCAATGGCCTGTTTGTGTCACTGTAACTACAGTGAATTACAGGGTTTGGTCTCTTTACTACCTTTGTGCAATTCGTGCTGTACATTATTTTGATTTCTTAACAGTTTTACAGGGATTAGAAGCATAATCAACTACCCCACCCAAGCAGGGTATTTCCTGATAATTAATTAATGGCAGTTAAGGGATTTTAAACTTGCTGTTGGCACTCAACTTAATGAATTGTCAACCATCAGGAAATACCCTCCCTACTTGTCATATCTGCCAAATTACTAATTAAGCCTCTTAATACTGAAAAGCAAACAACATTTTAATGTTTTTATTAGTTTCATCCATTTCAAAGAAATTAATCAATTAAGTCTTGTACTGCCTAAAATCTGAACAACAGGCAATTTGCACTGCATAGCAGTGACTATTTCTACTGGTAGAAATGGACTATAAAATAAAAATAATCAAATAATTAAATAAAAGAAACTCTGTTAAACTAATGTCAGTATCAGATATGTGTACATATAATAGACCATAAATGTTTCTTATATTCAGCTTCTCGTGATAGTTTTATAACTGAGTCCAAATGCTGGAAAGCCAAAAATTTACCTGAAAACATTAATGTATTTGATCTGAATTTGCTAAATTGGAAGAAAGATGTGAAGAAAAGGGGAGAGAAGGAGGAAAGCATGTAGGACAGAAAAGAAGGAGTGTTTGAAAACTGTTGAAGTGGGTCTCATTTTGAGGGAATAAATTGACAAAAACAGTTAAAATAAATGAAAACACAGTGTTATTATTCACCTTCCACTTTATAGTGCAGACCTCAAATGGCACAACCTGGATATTTGGGAATTAGGGTCAACGCATCTCTCTGCATGAGTCAGAACAAACATTCCAATGAAATGGTCATCTTCGTTCCATGGTCTCCTACAGAATGTTCTTAAACTCTACAGTACCCATAAAAAAGCACTCTCACACAGAAATTATCCTGTTTTAGATAAAATATGAAAGCTTTAATTACACCAGATCATGAAAGTGTGAGTTCTAATGCAGACCCTGACTCTCAGGTGCCCACTTACTTTCAGCATTGCAGACAGAAGGAAACACCCCACCTTGTTGGTTTTGAGCAACATCTTCATTTTAATCAAAGCTGTCTGAAACTGGCATTAAAAAATACACAAATTGTACAAAACATTAAGATTTGCCCAGAAACAAATTCACCTCTTTTGTAGCATATTAAATTTTTTTTTTTCATATTGACTGTCAAGAGAATTCAGTCTGTGTACGAGCTGAAAAAAAAAAATCATAATCATACAGCCCCCACAATTAAAGGATTCTCAGGTACTGCTGTTGTCCATGTCCAGCCTACTCTTCTTAGGCTGTGTATTTGTGTCTTCTGCTGAGATCAAAAGATTTAATTCCTAAAAGAGACTGCACAGGAGATGTGCTCAGCCATGCTCAGGGAATGTAAGAAAACACTAAACTTCTTTAAGCTTCAACCTGTTTGACAAATGTGGGGCTTGGAGACACTCAACATTTAAAGTATTACTGCCCATTATTCCCTTACACTGTCAGAATCAGCCAGAACAAGAACAATGGAGCTGTTTCCAGGAATACTGAGGAAGGTTGTTTGGATTATCCCTGGGTACACTGATTACCATTGATAGCACCATAAGCAGCAGGCAATTACTAATTTTTTAGCCTCTTCCACAATGTCGTTACAAAGGTGGAAGATTTCATCTGTTTAAAACAGCTACTGACTCTTCTTGCTTTGTCATAAGCTTGACTTATGCCAAATTATATGTTTAAATGAAGAGGAACATTTTTCATATTCTTTTTGAAAAAATGAAAGAGAATGAGATTTATCAAAAATGATTGGTTTCCCTTGTAGTTACCTAGCCCTTCAAAAAGTGACATCTCCTGCCAGAAAAATTACACTACTGTAATTAATCATTAGAAAATACATTTCAAGAACAACTTATGTGTTCTTTGCATGCTTAATTGGCAGGAGCCTGCATCAGTGCCTAGGGAAGTCAGTGGAAGACCTTGAACTGATGACAGTTAATGAACCAAATTTTTTGTTGTAGTTGTTAGTCAGGTTTAATGGATTTTTCAAATTGCAAAGGAAGCAATGAAAGGTTGACAGAACATATGATTCCATTTCTTTGAAATAATTTTCATATTTTCCAGAGAGATTTTCAAAAGCTATTGACAAGGCACTTGTGATATTCCAGCTGAAACAGAAGACAAGCTTCCCTTTAACTTCAGTAGCAGCACGTTTTTATCAACCCTAAGTTCTCCCTGCAATTTTATATGTGCTTTTGTTGTAAGACAAATCATGGGTTTGACGCTGCTCTAACAAAAAGCTCTGAGTCAGTGGAACCGAACCTTTTGGAGCCAGCAGGTACTTCACGTGTGTACAGTAATAAGAGCCAATGTTATTTTTAAGAAGCAAAGTTGATGTATATGATATGCTAGTATTTAACAATTTGGCAGTGTAAAGGCTGACATGCACAAACGTTTGGTCTGACTGCAGTTGTTTATCCAGTTAAAGTGAATCCTCTGAGAAACTTAACCCCACGTTTTGTTACAAAGCAACTGACCACAGAGAAATGATTCTGTCAGCTCTAGCTATTAGTGTCAAAAGCCTGCATTGTTCTACTTTTTTTTAAGAGAAAGAATAAACATGTCCTAGAAAGAAGTATTACCTTTGCAACCACCACATAAATGTAAAGCTAGAATTAACAGAAGCAATATTTTAAACTGTGCTGGAGGTCTACATGCTTCTAAATTAATGTTCTGCCTTTCAAATGTACTTGGATTCATTTGAGGAGAGGGGGGAACAACACAAAATCCTAGCTTTTTTAATGAATGCTGAGCAGCAAGGTTTTATTCAAAGAGATTTTTTGATTAGGTACCCTACCCATGTTATTGTGATTCAAAGCATAGAAAGCGGAGCCAACATGAAATAAAATGTTTGCTTCCCTGTTCTGTGATCACTGTCCTTCTCAGTCCCAAAACTGTTGTGATTTACAGCAGCAGCCACTGGCTCCAAAGAACTGAAACTGTACAAAGAGATGCTGAAACATCCTGGTCACTTCCCTCCTGCAGATTAACTGGCCAAGCAGGAGGAGATATGGAGGAGCTGTTGGTGAAGTACAAAGAAGTCTAATTTACCTCTGGGGCATGGATACCAAATAAAAGAGGACATTTAGCTCCAATAATCCTTCTGTTTTCATCAAGGTTGCATCTGCCTCTGCATCTAGTACAGGATTTTATTATAAAATACATCTAAATGAGAATTGACAGGTTTAAATACCTGTAGTGAGACAACTTATATCCAAATATAGGCATCTGGATGAATCCAGATTTTCCACCTTCCAATTTTCTTTCAACTCTTCTGCCTTTAGTGAGAGCTGTAAGAATACAATACGTCCAATCAGACCCCACAAGGCGATACTTCATACTGGACCCCCACATTAAAAACTAGCCTAAAGGCAATGCTGTTATAAGGCCTGTACTGTCTGCACACAGGATGCTGGTACCTCAGGTCTCAGTCCCTTTCAGAGAGCATTAAGTGCATGTTGACACGACTATGTACAGACAATCATGTGTCCTCTCCACCCAGCTCACCAGCTCTGGAAAGCTCTGATCGGGAAGTCATGCAGCATCATCAGCTGGATACTGAGAGGCAAGGTATGTTAACCTGGGCTCGGTGCCACACCAATTAGGTTACACAGCTCCTGGCCAGAAGTGCCTCACATCCGTCCCACTTAGCATATAGAGAGAACAGAGCTATAACAATGTGTTCCTGTATTCTGACATTCTGAAAACAGAGTGTGCAATTTCTTTATCTTTCTTTTTTGGCTGTGAACCTGATAGCAAGATGGTTTCAGCTTGGAAGGTGGTACTTTTAGTGAGCAATAATACACTTCATTAATAAAGGATCACAATACTTTTTATATTGCTTGAGTATCAACTGAAAGTTTGCATAGGGAGCTTGTGAACAAATCGTAAAACAAATCCTACAATCAAAGTAAAATATCTGTTCAAGGGTGTCTAAATGTATTGAAGCACACTAAAAGGTGTATAGGTACGTTTTAAATTCAGTTTACTGCTGACAGTATAAGTTCAATACATTATCTAATTTGTGGCTGAAATAAACCAGTGTGAGTTCAAAGCAGCTACAGTTGTGTGATTTTTGGAGAGGCAGGAACACAAAAAAACCCCAGTATAGAAACAAGCAGTAAAGCAATGGGATTGAAAATCTGTGAAACAAAGACAGATATTTATGCAATATTAGTAGATTATCCATTTGTTTTTTGTAAAACAGCCACACATATATCAAACATAAAATAGTTGTAAACAAGAATCATTCAACACCAGCATTCATGAATTTGCTAGCAGACTGCAAAAACAGTTTACAGCACTGAGTCAAATATAATAAGATTAGAAAAGTAAAAGCCACACATATACACAAACGTCTTTGCCGTGAAACATCCTCATGTTTCCAGCCTTTTCAGAGTAGCTCAAAAACACAGTGACTGATCTTTTGGATTGGCCTGTTGGACTCCAAGGTCACAGAAACAAGCTGCAATTAAAAAGGGTGTAATGAGGAAAGGTCATGAAAAATGAATAGGAACATGACCCAGCACTACACAGCAGTGAGGTACAAAAACAAGCAGGATGGGAAGGCGCCAGCCAGCATGCTTTCCTAACTAATCAGCTGTGTTTCTGATAAAGGAGGAAGTAAGTAAAGGGAGGTAGTCTTCATCATTTAAAACAATCCCCAAGACTCCATTTCTGCACTGGTAATGTAGCGCCTTTAGGATTTGGGCCAAGAGAATAGCTAAAAGGAAGCCCAGCAGTCACTAATTGTCAGCTTCATGTTTGTTCATGCATAATAACGTCCTGTTCAGACTAGGACAGCAGATACAGCTTTTCACAAGTTCCTTAGCACTGTCAACACAATGGCACATATTTCAGTCCATGAAGCCTCACAGAACCAACCCTGATGTGCAAGGCTGTGCGGGTACGTTGTGAGTACCCAGTCCTGTGCTAACTTTAACACTCCATTCCTCCTTAAACATCTCAATGACATTTCAAACACTCTATTCTGATTCCTCACCTTTTTTAACAAAGAAGTGATTACTGTAGATGCTGCCTGGGAGAAATCTAACTGACTCAGAGCTTGAAGAAGTAATGTTTCTTCAGATTTCTAAGATGCAACACAATGAGAGATTTCAGATTTAAGCAACTTAAGAACTGACTCATGAGCATAGCTTACAGCAGCAAAGAAGGTTTACCAGGACCTGTCATCCATCCCTGCAAGTTGCACAGGCAACAGTAGTCTATGAGCATCAGCTGTTAGTTTGCTGTAGGCTGTGGGCTAGCACTTAAGGCAAACTGATCAGTAACAGATTTGCAGGTAGTTTTATTTTTGTAACAAGAAAAAATGAATTGCGTCAGAAAAAACCCTCACTAAATCTTGAATGAAAGAGACTAGGGAACAGAGAAATCATTGCTTACGTCATAAACTATCTAACTGCTGTTCACAATTTGCATTTAATTTCTCTTATAATTTTTCCTGTGTCAGGACCAGATGCTGGGGTTTGCTACACTTCTCTCCATTATTTCAGAAAGTTTTACCCTCCTGTGCTCCAGGCAATCCATAATTTTACATGCATACTATAACACAGGATATTTACTTTTGCCTTCCTTGGACTTTCAGTAGTATGCATAAATGATGTTCAAGGGATGGCAAAGGTCTTCAAGATATTTATTGTGTTCTGTTACCCACTCTATTCACATTTATCTTGATCATTTCTTATTCCAATTATAACATCATAAATAGCACAATCTAGACAAGCTTGCCTGTGCGCAACTGAGAAGCAGTGCTTATAAAACATTTTCATTTAGTAGGAAAAGACCACTTAACAACAGAAGTAGTCTGGGTATTTCAGAGACCGAACCCTCCTTGCTTGTGAACATCCTTGTTTTTTCTGTGTAAGACTAGTTGTTAAATCTCTTTAATATTAATATATCTTTGAATATTGCTTATAAATCCGAAAATTTGTGAACTAACTGCATAATTTTCTGCTGTGTGCTAGTTGTTGAACTAGCCATGTGCATTGTGAGAGGCTGATTTCTGTTGTCAGGGAGAAACTGGTTTTGTTTCTTGTATGGAGAAGTGTAGCTTTCTATTGTTATAGAACTTAAACAGAGTATTAAATGGCACAGAAATTTGAACTGTAAAACTATGGGAGAAGAAGAGCAGTGAAAAACTCTGCACCATCTCTGTCCCTAGTCTTCTTGTCATTTTGCTAAGGTCCTGGGGATATTACCTGGCTGGATCTGAGATACAATATTATTCTACTGCTATCCATCCCTCACAGTGATGTTCTCCTGCCAAAAGTGCCTGAACCCAATGCCTAAGGTAATTTTACTTATGCCTACACAGAATCTCTGTGCATTGATTCTGAACAGCACTCAGAGCAGAACTGCAATGGATTGCAAATGATCACTTTGGCTTTGATTCAATAATTACTTTAACGAGAAAAGTGAGCTGTTTATACTAAGATATCTTGTTTACACAAGACAAGCTGCTGCACCACAGCTAGAATTCATTAATCATTATTAAAGCTGGTATACAAAAAATTGCAGGCTCCAGTTTCCCAGGGTTAGATAGATTTAATAGGTTTTAAAGCAAAGTAGCTCATTCATTTGCATGCAAACCAAACAACATATCTATGATCACTGATTTAAAAATGACTAATTGATTTGTATTTACCTCTCCACTATCTAAAAGCAAAAGTGATTGAACAAAGTATTTGAATATTCCAAATTAAATGGGAATGGTGGTTCAACTCAATATTCCACTAAATTCCAGATTGTGTTCATATTCTGGTTTGTCTGCAGTTGTGTTCTAGATAAAAACATTCCAAGATGAGTTCTGCAGTTTGCCCTGTTCTATGTGATCAATCATCATTTTATAGCCAGTGGCAAAACATCTGGTTTGAAAAACATCTGGTTTGAAAAACAACGGACCCAATGGTTTTCCATACAACATTATTTCAAAGGCACTAACACAATAATAACAACAAGTAGTCTCAAATTTTAGACTGAGACCCAGGAAAACTGAAAAAGTATTTAAATCTGTTAATAAAATTATTTATGTAGGTCTGTTTCCAACTGGTTTATTTATCATATTGCTAATATCTGAAGGTTTTTTTTGTTTGGGTTTTGTTTTTTATTGCTATTATTGTGTTTTAAAAGTTGACCTGAAGCAAGTTTTAAGGCAATATTCATATATTATTAGGCTGCATTTGTGGCTGATCAGGCTGACATTCCTTTCTGTTTCAACAAACTAACCTCTCCTTCACAGAGAGAATGATGGTCTGGGAATTATGTTGGGAAAGGCTTGCTGGACTGTTTTTATTTGTTTCTACAGGCACTTTTCTTTCTTTTTCCTCACTGTACCGGTCAAGTTCTCTGGACATTTTCACCATCAAAACACCTCAAATTACATCAATAGCACCGCTTTTTTCATTCTTCATGTAAGAGGGAAAGACGAAACACTCATATCCCTTAGGAACAAAAGAAAAGTCTCATGAAAGGAAGAGGAACTTTCTGACTTCATGGCATGTCTATGTTACATGAGGTTTTGAGCCGAATATGAAAGTCTCTCTTGTTCTTATTCAGATTTCCTAGTTATGTGATACTAGGATGGAAACCTCATGAGAAATAATAGCTTCTTTCTATGAAATGAGATTCCTGGAAAGTGAAAATCAGGCAGTGAAGAAAGCCAGTCATAATTTCCAAACTTCAAACACACGGCATAACTCAGCGCACTCTGCTTGGGCAAGAGGAAGGACAGGCAGTAGGACAAAGAATTGTCACAAACCAGGAAATAAACCTGCTCTCTCCCTCTCCCTGGATAGGGTTAACTGAGATTGGAAGATGTGTGACTATAAGGCAGGCACATCCTCCAGGCCTCATAAAGGAGCAATTAAGGTTGCTTTTATAGCTGCTGGCTTACAGACTTGAAAATTAACCCAGACTGAAAGAACAAAGCTGCCCGCATTCCTAACCAAGTGGCTGATACTGAAGAAGCATTGTCACTCTGTTTCCTATTTACTGGAGTACCTCCTTCACCAGTTTCTGCTTCCCAGAAGCTGCAGGAAGACACTTTAGGAGTTTTTATGGAACATTTTCACAGTTCCATTTTAACTTATCTTTAATCAGGTTATTTTTAATCAGGTTCCTTCACACCTTCCAATCAACTGTCCCTTAAACTATGGATTTCCTTGAACAAAAAAATATTTTTTAAAAATATGCATCAGATTCTTGAATAGTACAGATGGGTGTGGTGCTACAGACTGCTTCTGAACTCCTTCCCTGATGAACTTAGTTTAAAACCTATTGGCACTCTGTGGGTAGACGTATTTATTCCAAATGGTAGAAATAATGGCAGTTATTTGGATTATATCTTCAAAAATTGTGCTCATTAACTTAGGTGGAGCTTTTATGCATTTGTAATCAATGCATAACTATGCCAGCATTCCCAAGTATATTCAATTATATGTAGTTTTTGGAAAAGAAACAAAACCTACTGTCACTAGGGTTGCTGCTTCCTTTGATAACTCTTTCCCTGTGTAATCAATCATCAGCCATGAAACATTACCACAAATTCCAAATAACACAATGCATACACTACTCCAAGCATCTAAGTCACTTTTCTAACCATAATTTTTGCTTGCTTATCATGTTTTGGATTTTGCTGAATTAAGATAAAGAAAAAAATAATAAGCACTTGACCTGTTGGCCAAGATACCGTGAAATCCTTGATTAAACATGCAAAAATGCAACTGGTCAATTTGCTCTTCATTTCTTTCAAAACAAACTTAGTAAACGAAGTTTGGTGAGTCTTTTCTACATTATTTTTTCCACATGTGCTTTTCTTATGAATCCAAAAGCAAACTTTTTTTCTCAATAAGAGTGCATCTGCTCCAGGGGCTTATTTTCAATCAAAATAAGAGCAACAACACAATTAATTACTATGTAAATTATTCTGTTTTGACAAATTTGATTTAATGAGGGAAGTAAGCAGTTCTCTAGGACTAATCACTTCTTTATGAACAGACACTACTCGCATTCAACCAAATGTTAAAAAAAAAAGATTAAAACAGAATACCTAATTTTGACAACACATCTGACAACATACCTGCTTAGCATTAATTATTCTACGTCTGACTTACATCCTTCCGAGATGAAACTTAAGCACAAAGAAACCATCCCAACTTTAAATGATGTGTAAATGGATTCTTGACGTTTATAAAAAGTTGCAACAGCTTTTCACAAGTTTGGATCATTACATATTGAAACTGTGCATTGGCAATAACTAATGCACAAAGAATTGTCATATTTCAGAAATTAAGACATTTACTGACATATAACAAATTAAGTTGAAGCATTAGGGGGCACAGCTTTGAATTCCAACTCCCACAAGAGTTTAAAGAATTTGGATAATTATAACAATAGTAATATGGAGACTTGTTTTATGTTTTTTTCCTGTTTTTCTAATATTTGTAATTCCCACAAGTTAAATCAGAATTGGATTCTGAACAGTAACAGCAAAATTATGAGACTTTTTAAAAAAAAATAAAAAAACAAACAACCATATCAAAAGCTCTGCTAAATACATATAGACCCAAGCTTAAAGTTTCAGGCTGAATGAGCAAACTTCTCTTTTCAAATATCCCAGATTTTATGTTGTTGCTCAAGCTGGAAGCAGAGTCAATTGTTTTGATGGGACCCTTCTTTGGGCATTACGCACAGTGTGATGATCTGTGATTATAAAAACACAGTGCTAAGGGTCAAATCTTGATAGGATAGTCTTGAACTAGCATAACAGAAAGGTCATCCAGGCTTTCCAGTCCTGAGTGTCTATATTGTCCCTCCCTCCTTCCTGCCCACCAGTCCTTTAAATACATCATTTTACACACAATTCTGTATTGCAGCCTGGTGTCATATACAACCCTGTGATGGGCCTTGCTGGCTGTTACCATTAAGGGCTATTCCTCACAATAAGAGAGCTCCAGATTGCTCATATTCTGGATTTTTTGCACTACCAGGATGGCCAAAAAAATTGGAAAATCATAGCTTGGCCTTGCACCTGTCCTTATCAACATGTTTCTAACCACCAAACACAGCAGGTATTTTTCATTGTATCATAAATTGCTCAAAACCCATAGTCAGCACATCTACCATCTGCAGCGAGGAGGCATTGGCATGTTAGCATCTCTTCTTTCAGTGGGACTGACTGATTTTACAAGTGCCTTTTTGCAATTCACTTATATTTGAAAAACAAATCCCAAACAACACCACCTTCTCAGCCAGTGGCTTGTATCCTTGCAAACCTGATCTCATAGTGGCATAATTATGATAATATTGGTTTCGTGACTCATTTAGTGATTACATGCTAACTGGACACTCCTTGTCACTCACCATTTGCCAACACAGTGTTTATCTAAACCAGAAAGTGCCGGCCAAAAAGCACTTGCTGTTAAAAACGCACTTAAATTAAAACTTGAAGTTGCTCTTTTTTTTTTTTTTAAGGTCCCTCTGTAATTCTTGTGTATGTAACACAACCAATGTTGTGTATCCTTTCAATTGTAAAATCAAAACAGTATTTGGTTTGGTTTCAATTTTTCTACAGCCAGACTTCAGAACAAACCATAAAAAAATACTTTGAGTACCCCTGGATCTGTATGGACTTCAGAGTAAAAATACATTCCTAAGCACATCCCTGAAATGTGTTGCCACAAAGGACAAGCTGCTCCCTGGCACCAACGTAGAAACCAGGCACTTGCAGTTGTTCTGCTGAAGGAGAACATTGAGAGGGGAGGGACACAGAACTTGCTGTGGTCTTTATCAAATTACTCCACCCTTCCTCTGCCATGGTCCCCACGAGGAGGTAAGTGGGTTTTCCTCACTGCAACCAACCTTTCCAAAACGTTGTAGCATGGGAGCTAGAACACACGTTAGTGATTGAGTGCTCTGCCCAGCATCTCCCCTTTCAACAACACTGAGATTGCTCAATCTTTTCTTGAATAACAGAACCACACAAAGAAGCCCTGGCCAAGTCCCTCCCCAGGAGCATTTCAGAACCTTCCTTGTGTGAGAGGTCACACCAGCCAGCCCCACGGCATTCCCACATTGTGGAGGCCTTGAAGCTTTCCAAATGATCTGATTCATGGAAGGAACACAGAGCAGGCATTTCGGAGATTTTCTAAAACTTAGGATCATCTTTATTATCTCATTTTAAGGTATTAATGAATAGGTAATTCTCTCCCAATTATAGAAAAACCAGGACGTTCAAAGGCTTTGGAATCTAAAAGACTTACTCTTTCTGTCTATTTCTATTTTGGATTCTGAAAATTCTGTTAGTACATGCAATTCATAAAATTAATCATTGTCACTTCAAATGAATAATACAATACTCAAATCAACATTCTACCACATGAAGCCGAAAATATTAAATCTTAGGAAAGCCAGTACAAGCCTGTTCTTGTGAAGTTTACAGTACAACTATGCAATTTCAAGATACCTGGAAAGTTCAGATAATGCCATAAAGTTCAAATAAACAGCAAAGTTGGGTGCTTTTTGGAAATTAAATTTAAATTCCTGTAACTCATAAACCAAGGCCAAGTTGGAGAGAGAAGAAAAATTTTAAAATGCTAGAAATATTGTTCAAACTATTCATAAATACTGAACTTTTTTTACCATTGATGCAAATGGGAAAAATGGCTGCTTGTACACCCATTTAACTTAAGCCAATCTACTGGTTAAATGTAACTGCCATGCATACAATTTGATCTGCACAACAGCATGCAATTGCAAAAGTAAGACAGCTTCATTACAAATATGTGCTGATAGGTACAGAATTAATGCTCTTTGTCAAAACATAAATGGTAGACTTTTTCTTTAGGTTTAGTTCCTCCTACTCGGTCACTGTGAGGGTGGTGGAACATCAGAACAGGTTACCCAGAAAGGTCATGGAGTCTCCATCCTTGGAGGCAATCAAATGGAGATGGCCCTGAATAACCTGCTCGAGTCTAACTCTTCTAAACCTAGAACTTACAGGAATCACTAAAACTATCCCATCTTTATACTTGAGATGTATACTATGATAATATTTTTGTCTTCACTTACAACCTTAAAATGAGCCTGATTTGATTTATCCTATGTTTGGAAACAAATGGAAAAAAAATGCTGGATGGTGGGCAAAAAACCAAAAAACAAAAGGGAAATGCTTCCTCTTACACTTCTATTTTCAGCACTAAGGTTGACATGACCTCAAATTTCCCATGATACAATCAGACATAAATACACACATTTACTGATGAGATTTTACTGATTACTTGGGAGTAGGAATCACCTACCTTTGTACTGTGATTGTACCATTATGGTTTTCAAGAAGCATTTTTTTTAAAATACTCAAAAATCATTCATTCCACACTTAAAAATGATCCACGTTTTGAAGTACCCCGCATTTATATGTATCCAATCTGGGTTGCAACTAGGATATTAAGGTTCATTTTTGCAAAAAATGTATTACAAAGCAAGTGTTAACCTACAGAAGGCACAGGACAGTGCAATAAATGGATGGACTGATTGTCACTCTGACAGAAACATTTTACAGCATGTGTAAGATGTCATACACAAAATGATATCACCATTCTTCTCCATAGTAAGGTTTTCCTATCCTGAAGGAACACAATCAAATAATTATGGTTTAAGAGTATTTATTATTAAAGAAATTAGAACAAAGTAAATATTTGATGCAATAAAGTATGTAACACAAAATTATATTCCCACATACTGGCCAAATTTTAGTGCTGCTCTAAGAATACTTTTCATTTCACCACTTCAGCCTATAGCTGGGCAGAACAATAAGACTTAACCCAACAATTCTTGCCAGGTTTTAACAACTGGTATTAAACACAGAGGAACCCACCCCTTATGGATATATACTTCCCTATAACCTCTTCCCTCCAAGTATCCTCTTTTGCCTCATTATACTGATTCTTTACAATAAGGCTATGAAGAGGATGCACTCAGAGTTCCAGGTTCTCTTGAGTGAGGTTGGTCTGTAAAAATATGTTATTGTTAGACATATTGCAGGAATGGATTGCCTTTTGCCAGCTCTCCAGCTTCTGCCTCCTAACACTCTACTATTGCTGTCAATAGCTAACATTTCCCCTAGCAAATACCTTCTCAGGCAAAGGTCTGAGCTTAATCTGTTGCAACAGGCTGGAAATTCTGCAGTAACTTTATTGAAATGTATCTCCAGGTTTCATAGTTAATGTGTCATCCTGACAGAAATACAACACAAAATTCAGAAATCACTGAAAGAGGGGAGAAAACACGTGCTTCTTTCTAGCTTCCGTAATTCAATTCCCTAGACCTTTCTCATTCTGATTAGAATCATAGAGTCACAGAATCATCTGGATGGAAAAGACCTCTGAGATCATCGAGTCCACCATATCTGTCCACTTACTAAACCATGTCCCTGAGAAACTCATCTATCGACCTTTTAAACACATCCAGACATGGTGACTTCACCACCTCCCTGGGCAGCTGTTCCAGTGCCTGACCACCTTTTCAGTGTAGAAATTCTTCCTAATATCCAGTCTGAACCTGCCCTGGTGCAACTTGTCGTCATTGCCTATTGTCCTCTTACCCGTCACTTGAGAGAAGAGACCTCACCACAACCCCCTTTCATGCAGTTGTAGATATTGATGAGGTCTCCCCTCAGCCTCCTCTTCTCTAGGCTAAACAACCCCAGTTCCCTCAGCTGCTTCTCGTAGGACTTGTTCTCCCGCCCCTTCACCAGCCTCATTCCCTTCTCTGGACGTGCTCCAACACCTCAATGTCCTTTCTGTACTGAGAGGCCCAAAACTGACCCCAGCACTCGAGGTGTGGCCTCACAAGTACTGGGGCAAAATCCCTGCCCTGGTCCTGCTGGCCACGCTGTTTCTCATACAGGCCAAGATGCCATTGGCCCTCTTGGCTACCTGGGCACACTGCTGGCTCATGTTCAGCTGGAATTTCTGATGATTTCTAATCCTGCACTAGCCCTGTCCCACACCAGCTAGTCCATAGTTGTAGCAACTTAAGCTTTGCCCAGAAACATCCTCTTTGTCTAAGAATCAGTGCAAATCCTCCTCCTTTAGCAGTGCAATCTCTTGCATAAAACCCAACCTAGAAATCCATGAAAGATTCAGAAGAAAGATGCTCATAACGTGCTTTAATCTGTTAACTCTAAGCATCAAACCAAATTCAAACCACTTCTGAACAGTATATTTCTCCTTCCTTGTGAGTGCTGTTATAATGTCCTATTTTGCCCTCAGTCTCATACTGAAGATAGCAGAGTTTGGAACGGGGGACTTTTAACACCATGAAGTGCCTATTTCTTATTTCAATGACATCTCTAGTAGCAGAATCAGGAACCCTAAGAAAAATAGAGTTGAAACAGGCATCGTTTTAAAAAAAATTGTAACTGTTCCCCTTTTTTTAAGTATAATGTGCTTTAAAATGCTGGTACTCAAGATGAGAAATTTTCTAAAAAGGTAACTGTCAAATTCTAAAATACTCTGAAACAAGAAACCATTCTTCTTTTTGCCTAGATTTTTTTCACAGCACAAGTCTTTCTTTTAATGCCTATTTCATGGATGCACACTGCTGAAGTGAACCTCACCTAAACACGTCATTCAAAATACCCCTGAGAATATTGAAGAAAGAAGAGTTGCCCAAGAGTAAACATGATTCCAGTGGCCCAAAAGACTTATTCATACAGTGGAGGAATGTTAAAATTATTCTGATTAGTGACCAGCCAGAATCTGTCATTTCCCTATTTCAGCGGTGTTTATACAGCTCACACAGTTTCCACTGAGACATTTATCCAATTCACAATGTAACTGTCAAACTTACAGTTACAGCACTCCTCAAGAGAAAATACTAATGGACTGACATTAAGAGCTCACATTAAAACACTACATTCAGACAACTTGGGTTCTGTTCCATAAATTATATGCATCAAGCATTTTAGTGACATTCCTCCTCTTTTTAGCATTAACTAATGAAGAAAATGACATTTCAATTAATTATGAAAATTAATAAATAACTCCACTAACAGCACACTTTTTCTTTCCAAAACATTACTGAAAGACAGACATTATTCCAGTTTCCCAGGTCGTTTCTAGAATCTTTCCTAATAACTGTGCCTTTTTTGTAGCGTGGCAACTCACTGGTTATGCTGTAAGTTTAGGGCAGTATTTAGATATAAGGCTAAGTATGTTACAATAGGTTTTATGTTAAACAGGTACTGTGGAGTTCATGCTAACAGGTTTGTGTTAAACGGTCTGTAACCTGTGTGTGCAAAAGGGCACTTTAAGAGGTTAGCATTGACTTTTCACCTTAAATAACTTGGACTTCGAAAATCAGTAAAGGTAATGATGTTGGATAATAAAATATAATCAAGCTTTATTAATAATACATTTCTTTTTTAATTCCGTATCTTTATCACACATCCATTATGTGTAACATTGGCTATACTGCAAAGATAACAGGTCTGAGCTCACATTTCCCATACAGGGGAAAAAAAACCTCCAATTGCAAAACAAAAAAAATGTCAGATGCACAGGATAATCAAATTAGAAGGGATTCTGGAGGTGGACTAGTCCAATCCTGTACAAATAGCATTACCCAGAGTCGGTTGTCCAAAGTCTTGTACAGTTGGGTTTAGAATCTCTCCATGGATGCATGCCCTACAGCTTCAAGCTGTGACCTTACACAGCTGAACTGACCTGTGCTTGCCTTATGTTTTGAATTAAGCTTCTTATGGTCAACATTTTGCTCAGAGAAGTTTAAAGTAATGACAACGGCACAACTTCACAACCACGGTCCGAGGAGAAAGTACTGAAGACAAAAAGGAACTTTCTATTACTACGGCTACTCAATCCTTCAGTTAAAGCTGAAATTCTGTGAGTTTAGTCGTCCACATTTCTTTGCTTTGAGAACTTAGTCTGAGACAAGACCATTTGCACAAGTTATCAAATAATAAGTTCTCATCTTCAAGTTGCTTTGAGGTTATCAAGCGATGAAGTGCTCTGGACAAACTCAATAAGAACAGTCATAATTATTTTTTTGGTAGCATGTGGGAAATTGTTAGATTTTGTTTCTTGGAAATGAAACATTACATATGAGATTAGGATCTGGCCATAGCAACAGGTCCCACAAATAGAGAAAGCAGTTTTATCATCTCAAGTGCCCAGTCCCTACGCATTGGCTGGAAAACTTGGAAAAGAAATCTCTTGAACCTGAATAATAACAGCATTGGGTGGAGCACTCACTTTGCAGCACTTAGTGTTCACCTCTGCAACCGAGTTCAAACCCAAGTCAAACTGAGGTAACAGAAGATTTCTAAACAGAACATTAAAAATTAAACTTCTCGCAATAAATCAGCTTCAGAAAGATAATGCCTAAGGCAATCTGGTTTTGTTTGTCTGTTTGCTTGTTTGTTTTAAATAGGTATCCAGGGTATTCTAGATCTGTAGTCTGAAAGATAAATCCTTAATACTTTGTTTTTCAAGATTGTAACTGCTAAATCAAATGCTAGACATTGGCTGAAACGTTAGTTCTTTGTTTAGATCTCTGAAGGATCTATCAACAGCAAGTTTAACTTCAAAAAGAAGCAGACCAATCCAAGAGGAGTAAGAATAAATATTCACACCAAATTCCTGTAAGACTAATGTTTGAGGCAGAGAAAAATACATCGGGATCTTATCCTTTTCTGCTTCCAATAATTTTCTGTGTCTATAGAAACCAGAGGATTTTACAAAAGTCAGAAAGGTGGGGAAATGCCATTGAGCTCTACCTCGGTGTTTTTTCCACTTGCTGGATCCAAATAGTATCAGCAGTGCAAAGCATTCAGAAAGGTTTTCCTCGGTGCACATTTGATTGTGGCAGATAAATAAAAAGTTCTAGAAATCCTGCTAAATTCAGAAATGAATCTACAGAACCATGGGATCTCAATAGGTTGCTGTATTCCTGGACTCATTCAACGGCTCCGTAGTTGTAAAACATCTGTTTGTTTTATTTCTGCTAACGCAAATAATGCAAGAGTCACACCATGAAACGGCATCCAAGCACATTCAAATGCAGACATCGTATTGTCAGCAGCAGGGCAGCCACAGCCAACCCAGCTGACTACCAAGGTATCTGGAAGTCTCCCCACAACAGAGTAGTTTCTGTCACCATGGAGAAGTACATCAAGACAAATCACAGACAAATACACAACATTTAGTCTCTCACTACAGCCTTGAATAAAGCCTGAGGTCAGCACAGCGACAGCCATGAGACAATACAAAATGAGCCAGGAACTTCAGGGTAACAGGCAATAGAGAGATATGTTTCAGAATGAGTATAAAATTAGATGCCTTAACAACCACTGTTAATACATCATAGATCTGTTTCATAAAACCTATGCTGTCCTCTCAGTGAAATTTGGTGTTCCTCTTCTCAAATTAAAGCTCTGTTAAAAAACAGTAGCAGGACTGTTAGCATCACCATTTGCATTCAGCCCATAGGATGGGGAGATGAAGCACTTTGGTATTAACAACTTGCACATATCTAGTGGAATGCTCTAGGAAAACAACAGGGAAAAGTATCCAGTTTCCCCCTACAGTCTATTGTAAAGATTCCCATTAAAATAATTTATCAAAAGTAGTTTGATAAACTTGCCTCTTTCAACCCACCCCATGAAGACTTCTGTTTTCATTTGATGCAGAAAAAGAAGACTGCAAATGAATATTTTCTGACAGATCTTTCCGATGAAACGAAGCATAAGGCAAAGTAGTGCTGCAGGTCTGGTATGGAATGAACAAACACAGCTCTTCTGAGCTTACAGGAGCAGACTTTCCCTTTGATTAATCTTAAGGCTGGCTGCAAGAAAAAGTGCTTACCCTACTGGTGGATTCTATATGAGCGGGAACAATGCAAATCTGGGAAGAGAATGCTTCCAGTTTCAGGACTAATATTTCAGAAGAAGTATTTTACAAATATATGTATTTTCCTAGGAACAGAAAATTTCTGCCCTTTCTTAACCTGTAATCAGCCTTGCAGAACCTGAATGAAAAGGCAGACATTTCATCAACAAACCTCAGGCTTATTCTACCAGCAAAGCTCTACACTTGACACTCTGTATTGTGACATTTCATTACAAGCTGTGCTCTTGACACAATAAAATGCCATGGCGCAATCTGATTATTTCAATTTGGAGGAGGGTTTGGATAGGGTACTTTTTCTAGATGCATCATTTCACATTTATATTAGTCTGAGAAGCATTAGAGTGACATGAAAGTCGTGAAGTGGTGGTAATGAGGAAAATAATGAATTCTAAGGCTGATTTCAGTTACCTGTCTTCTGGAAAAGTCTCCTGTAGTCTTTCAAGAAGACAATGAGGAATTAAAAGGAATTCTCAGAAGCTGCAGGTAGGGTTTTAAAAGATTTTTTACTGTCTACATTTGTTTTTCAAAATTGTTACTAATAAAATAAGTTACCTCAAAATGTCAAAGTTTTCATGCTTAACAAAATGGGGAAGCAGAGAAAAGGTTTTCTTGTTACATGCTTGTACAGTGCCTAACAAAAAAAAAGTGTTTGGGCCCATCATAACAGGTACCTGTCTCCTGTGTTCTGCTTGTAAAAATCTTGTCTCTATTTCAGGACCTCATATACCTGAAGTGCTGTTTTGGTTTGATGAGTAATTGTTGAAAAGAATTAAAAACACTCTCAAGTCCACTGAATGGAATGACTCTATGCACTGTCATGTTTTCCTTCTGCTCTCACAAGCACCTGCTACTAACAATCTGCTATTAACAACCTTCATTTTCCACTAAAATAACAGTGAAATCTGGGTGCAATCATGCAGCACCTGCAGAATGACAAAGAGATCAGGCCCAGCCAACATGGATTTAGGAGGGGTAGGTCCTGCCTGACCAACCTGATCTCCTTTTATGATCATGTGACTCGCCTGGTGGACGAGAGAAAGGCTGTGGATGTGGTACCCATGGACTTCAGCAAGGCCTTTGACACTGTTCCTCATGGTAGATTCCTGAAGAAGCTGACAACCCATGGCTTGGACAGGAGTGCTCTGTGATGGGTTAGGAATTGGTTGGATGGCTGAGCCCAGAGAGTGACAGCGAACAGTGTCTCACCCGGTTGGTGGCCGGTCACCAGTGGGGTCCCCCAGGGGTCGGTGTTGGGCCCAGTCCTGTTTAACATCTTTGTTGATGATCTGGATGAGGGGATTGAGTCCATCATAACCAAGTTTGCAGATGATACCAAGCTGAGGGGAAGTGTCCATCTGCTGGAGGGTAGGAGGGCCCTACAGAGGGTCGTTGACAGACTGGAGAGATGGGCTGATTCCAATGGCATGAAGTTTAACAAGTCCAAGTGCCAAGTTCTACACTTCGGACACAACAATCCTATGCAGAGCTATAGGCTGGAGACAGAGTGGCTGGAGAGCAGTCAAGTGGAACGAGACTTGGGAGTGCTGGTTGACAGGAAACTCAACATGAGCCAGCAGTGTGCCCAAGTGGCCAAGAAGGCCAATGGCATCCTGGCCTGCATCAGGAATGGTGTGGTCAGCAGGACCAGAGAAGTTATCATCCCCTTAATACTCGGCACTGGCCAGGCCGCACCTTAAGTGCTGTGTCCAGTTCTGGGCCCCTCAGTTTAAGGGAGATGTTGAGATGCTGGAGAGTGTCCAGAGGAGAGCAATGAGGATGGGGAAGGGGCTGGAACACAAGTGACGGAGGGAGCTGGGGTTTGTTTAGCCTGGAGAAGAGGAGGCTCAGGGGAGACCTCATTGTTCTCTGTAACTACCTAAAAGGAGGTTGTAGTCGGGCAGGGGTTGGTCTCTTCTCTCAGGTGACCAGTGACAGAACAAGAGGACATGGTCTCCAGCTTTGTCAGGGGAGGTTTAGGCTTGATGTTAGGAAAAAGTTCTTCACTGAAAGGGTGATTGGCCATTGGAATGGGCTGCCCAGGGAGGGGGTGGAGTCATTGTCCCTGGAGGTGTTTAAAAACAGATGGATGAAGCGCTTAGTGCCCTGATTTAAATGACAAGTAGGTGTTGGTGTTGGGTCATAGGTTGGACTGGATGATCTCAGAGGTCTTTTCCAACCTTTTGATACTGTGATACTGTGAAATCTCCATATGATTTAGAATTATTTCAAAAGCAAGATACAGCAAGACAAATAGTTGGACTTACAGGAACTTCTGTCCAGAAAACATGATCACCTCTTATTAGTTATTTCTCATACATGCCATTTCTATAACCCCTACCGACAAAGTTAAATATTGTATGAACTAATAACAAATTTAACTTGTACAATGATAATGCCTGCCAAGATTGCTGACCACCCAGGATTTAGACCCAGTGGATGAATTAAAGAAACAGTTGCCTAACAGAAATGGGAGATTTGAAAGTAAAAGATGACATCTGTATAACTTTGTAATTAAGAGCTATTTCTCAGCAGAACAGCCTGCATTTCAAAATAAACACAAGAAGTGGTAAAGGTTTTCAAAATAATCAATTGCAGTATTTTATCACAAAGCAAACACAACATGAAGCTGCTCCAAGCTCATTACTGAAACATTAATGATTAGGTGGTTTAGAGTATTTAACATTTCCTTTGAAAATCAAATATCACACAAACTGAGTGTAGAGGAAGCAAAAACAAAATCTGTTCTTTGACTCCCAGAAAAGCTCAGAACCTCAGAGTGCAGCTCTCCCTATGTTTTCATAAACAATGGAGTGTAGTGCAGCCATTGATTTACAAAAGAATTTCCCAAGCAAGGAGAAACATCTAGCTAGCAATTTCTGACAATGGTAGGAAGTGCACTCAAAGCTGGGGCTGCTCCCAGAATTTTTGCTAGTATAGCACAAAAAGGTCTCTTTGATAGAATTTGCTAATGTGGGTGAGAGTATGATAAACATGGCACGCTCTGGCTCAGTGGAAAGAGAATGGAAGATCTGGCTTAATCAAAGAGAGGTTATCTGGAAAACCTTTATACAGCTTCATGAAATACTTAGAATACACAAAATGACTTAGAAGAGTAGCTACCTTTCCTATCAGAAACTAAATGCTTCTTAAACACCATCAGTTTCTGCCAGGGATCCATCTCTTACATTATCATTTCCTTTCTGTTTTTCATTTTCTATGCTTTCCATGATAAACATGATTAGCTCAGCTCACCTATGACCAGAACCTCCATAAATTCATACCCAGTTTCTCTCATTGCTTTTGAAAAACCATGAAAGAAACCAGTCCTATGGATAAAGTTGGAAACTTTGAAAGACTACATTCACTTCGTATGCATATCTTGCTAATTGATACTACTGCTGACCCTAAGATCTAAGTATTCTCAGGATCAGAGTCCTGGTAAGTGCATGGAGACTGAAAGATATTTGTTGCCATTAAAAGCAAACATTCAAGTATGAAACAGATATCAAATTAAAAGGATAACATAACTAATGGCTGTCCAGTTTCCCAATAGTTTGAAAACTGCAGAGGAAGAGAGACAGTTTTGGCACCTGTTGCACATGGAGAAACAGAGGTAAGGTCTAGGAGAAATTCTCTAGGGGCGAAGCTGTCCTTTTATTATGTGATTACACTGACTTTCAAAAGGATTATGCAGTATCCATTCACAAACATAGATAGTACTACAATAAAACAAACAAGAAATAAAGGCAATAAACAGACTATTGTTGAATGATTCTTTAGGACAACTAAGTGCAAAGGACCCTGAGCAAATGCATAGAATTTCTGAGATATTTACAAATGGCCTCTTGCAAATCTGGTATTAAATAGAACACTTGTTTAGTTCTTGGTTGATAGGAAGGATTTCTCCGCTGAGATTCAAAGTGATATCATCAACTATCAGCATCAGAATGGTTGTAATGAAACCCATTTTCTCCAAAAAGAAGTTTACCACTGAAAGAGCCAGTCCTCAATACTCTTTCAGGAAAGAAGAAACAATAATAACATTTTACTAATTTGATTTTGAAACTGAGTTTTGGAAGAGTTTTACAATGTAATACAGAAGAAATCTAACCTTGGAACTAAGGTACGTTCTACCAATTTACAGGTTACGCAGGACTGAAAAATAGCATCACAGGACTATGGCATCATTCTTTCTAATGAATGGTCCCAGCACGAATTAAATAATTAAGTGCAGATTGCACGGCCAACAAAGAAAGATATATTCTGTTAGTTAAATTGCTGTATTCAAAAAATCCTCTGACACTTTGACTGCTCTAAATCCAAATTGATGTTTCAAAAGTAATTACAGGAGTCAGTTCTTTATTTTCCTGTCCTACATTAATTCAAAACAATGTGCTGAAAATAGATCAGATGCATTTTAATTTCTTAATGCTACTGTCAGTGGCCAAAAGGCAACATATTGTCCCATCATAAACAGTTAAACCATTAACTCACTAGCAGCAAAGAGTAAAACTTTGAAGGCTTTTATCTCACAAAGCGTATTTTTACAAAACACAGATTTACCAGTGGGAGTCGGATGCACAGTTATCAGAAGAGGCACAGAAAAATGGTGACCAGCAAGCTGTTATTTGATTTATTAAGCATTGCTCAGTAGGTTCTGTATAAAAGTATATCCAGAAGCTGACCTGAGGCGCAGCAGTCTGCAATTCTCCACAAGCAGTGTGCAGTGACACACGCTCATGGCCAGAAGACTGGAGAGCTCTAATAAAAGGGTACATCCCCATGCCCACTCCTGAACCAAAAATTCAGAACACACTGTTAGGGAATGAACTACAGCAGATTTCACATTCCTGTGTAGCACTGAATACAAGAAATATCCTTACTTTGTATTTACATATCAAACTGCACAAAGTCTTGGTCTTGGAAGACCACCACGTGACATAAAGTAAATGGAAGAATGAATGGCCCAGCACTTGGTTTCTGTGACCTATTATTTGCCAACGCGGTTTAAAAGATGCCCTGTGGTTTCAAAGCTGCTGCTTCGGGAGAGTAGAATAAAAATGAAAAATGGAATGGCAAAGAATCAGTCAGTTATTTTCCACTTATTTTTAAATCATTCTGTAATTATTCCTTTCTTTCTGAGCCAAATACTTTGGTTCTGATTTCAGTTAAGAGTTTCTCTGTTTTAGCTGAGTGCCTAGGCCAGGAAAGGATTCTTTGAAGATGCCAGAGTCAGAGGCTACCAGTGCCTCTTCAGCACAGAACATCCTCAACAAGGAGGTGGTCCCATAATATGTGCATAAATATACACAGAGCAGCAATCCACAATGGGGGCAAATGCGCTTCTGTGACCCATATTCATAGTTCTATGAGGAGGGGAGAAATAGTGCTGCCACTAGGAGTAGAGACTGCTATGAGTGTTTCCTACCCCCCTAATAAAATCCTATTTACAAGTGTTGTTTCGCTGAAAATAAACAACAGAACACAGAGGATTTACTCCACTTGTTCACACCATCTTTTCAGCCCATGAATTACCTGAAAAGCTGCCAGCTTCTCCACAAAACCAGAGCATGGCATCTCTGTGCTATTTTCTTTGAATATGCTGTTGGTTTTCTAGTAACAAACGTACCTCTCCAGCAAACTATTCTGAGAAGCAGTTTTGGCTTTTCCTCTGGCAGACTTCCAGGTCTATCCATCCCTCAGTTTCAAAGCAACCCAGAATCAGCAGGCCACTTGAAAAGTTCTCAGCCCCTCCTTGGGCTCACACGTTGGCCTCAAAAGGCTATGCAAATGCAAACACTATAGCAGTTTTTTCCGGTGTGCTTCGGGAGCACGCATTCCATTTGAATTGTGTTGGTTAGGCTGAAACGTGAGCCAACGCACAGTAGGGTAAAAAAGCAGGGAGAGTCAGCTCTGAAATGAACCCCTAATCTAAAGCAATGACCTAGAGGGAATACACTTTGTGTCTTATTACAGAGATGTAAATACTTATATCAAGTTCTCCTGTTAGAGACCATACCTGGATTTTTACTTCAATGTTCAGCAAAAGTGAAAATCCTGAAAGGGATGGGCGGCCGTTCAGCCCGCAGACCAAGCAGAGAGCTGGGTTAAACCCCTTGCTTGAGAGCTCCCTGCAGAGAAATCTCGGCTGCCACGTGCCTGAGCCAGAGACATCCTCACTGCTGAAAGGGAGCAGAGCACAGCAACAACCAGTGAAAGAAAGACAGGGTTTAAAAAAAGATGGATTAAGACGGAGATATAGACGGAGACAGGTAAAATCCTGCCCTTCCACAATAAACTTTTCCTAACTTTATTTGAAGTACAACATATTCTCCTCTTCCTGAGCACAGTTTCACACTTCTAGGCACTTCTGAAACTCCCATCAAAGCACAAAGGTTCTTATTTTTACAATACAGAACAGGTGAAATAATGATCTCTTTTTATGGCGTGGTTGAAAATAAGAGGCTGATTAGCAGCAAAGTACAGATTTTTGGACATTTAAAAACTTGGTGATATTTACTGTAGGTTTTGTGGGTACTTTGTCTGACTAATTGTCAGCAATGAACCTGCAAATACACACGATATTTAGCAAGTCTTAGGTACAATTTACATCACTAAATCAAAGTTACCATAGTTCATTCTCTGGTCTCATTCTTTAAGGGTGGATAAATTGTTAACAAACCCTGTTGCTTAAAAACACAACTTGAATAGAACTTGAAGTAATTTAATGTAACTGTGATGAGATTACATACTTTAAAATCTTGTTAATTCTACTGCATTACTAAATTGCGAGAACTGTATTTACGATGGCCAGGATAAAAATCCTTTATCAGTGGGAAGTAAGATGACCTGCCACCTAAAGTAATATGCATTCATTTTAAAGTTAAGATCTTCCAAGCACAAATAAACAGTCAGATCCTATCATTACCTCCAACTGTACTGCATTTTCACGGCCTGGGAAATCTTCCTCTGTTTCTGTTAGCATAGCCCTGCATTTGTTTGATGCAGCGTTTCTCTTTGTATTGTTTCTCTTCTGCAGAATGAATAGAAATAGAAATTACTACTCTGGTCCTTGGATATTTAAAGACAAAGAGTTTCTAGTAGGAGTAGATCAAGTGATCTGTTTTAAAATCAGGCGTACTCATCTCTGTTTCTAACATAACAATCTGAGTTTTAGCTAATTCCACAGCTACCATAATGAATTAAAACTTGGAAAGTGAAAGGTTGTGTCCTGTCTGAAAAGAGTTCTTGGATCACTTTGTGTCTGTGTATTCAGTTTTCTCAGAGGCTTTGCATAAGGCATCTCACAAGCTGTGCCGTTTTTTTTTTCCTCTCTTGCTAACTTTGATCCAACAATCTCAGTTCACAAAAGCATGGAGCCACTGTTGCAAGACTGAGTGACACAGGTTTCTTGATTCAAGGTTTCTTGAACAGAGCAGGTGATATTAAGGAGGAATTCTGGATTTGTACATACCTCCAGTGTAAGTGCACACATTTCACTAACAGATGGTGGAGTGCCCAAGCGCCCTTTCTGCAAGAACAAATATAGATTCACACTCATTTTTACAGAGGCAGTACTTGAAGTGTCAGCAAAATGAAAATTTATCTTTCGTTATCTTCAACATGAAGCAAGGTTCTTCTAGTATTGTTGTGCCTATCGTGATCTTAAAAATCAAAATAACAGTGATTATAAAATAATAATCACCAATACAGTTAATGTTTTTTGATGCTCTTCAGAAAAACAAATGTTAACATTGTGTCTTTTTAAGTATTACATAATGGAAATTTTCAGTGGCTTGGAAATTTCTTTATGTCATCAAAAATGCAGCTTCTAGCCTAAAAATTAAAGCAACGAACTTGAAGTTGTTCGGTTTTCTGTCCTACATGTATAGATTTTCCATTAAAAAGAAGATCTAATAGCACTGTATTTTAAGCAAAAAAGTAGCACTATAATGCAAATATTTCAGATGTAAAAGTTAACCAAAATAATCCAGTTTTAATCTTGATGCATAAATCCCACCCATTTTAAAAACTTTTCTTAGGCTTTAAAAACTTCATACTTTGTGTGGGAATTGCCTTTTCTTTTTAAACGGCAGAAACTTGTCTTTTTTTTCAGAATAATAATTCATAACAGCTGAGTTCCTGGAACTCAAGAGACTCTTTTAAGACTGCTGTCCAGGCTCTCACGACATTACTCCAAGATTTCTTTTACTATAAACCACAACAAATGAAAGAGAAATACTTGGAGAGCACATGCACAGGGGGACACACACGCACCACCTTCTAATGAAATGGTTAAAAATAATGACAAAGATGATGACATTGCATAATACATATATTTAAAACGAAAACTGAGATACAGTCTGGACCCTTTGGCCTGATGCAAGTGACACTCCCCTTCTCAACCTGAGCAGTGACTGAGTGAGAGTTACGAAAGCTTCGCTCATGCTGGGCTGTGGGCTGAGGTCATCCCATGACACCGAATCCACAGACTTCCCTTTAAAACATGTTGCAAACAATGAAAGCACGCTGATCGTTAGGGAGTTACTCCCTTCACACAGCAGAACCAATGCATGGAGGTAAATTGTTTATGGCCTTCCACAGCTTTTTTGACAGCACCAGACATTTCTGTGAATCACAGTCACATGAAGATTGTTTTAAGAACAGCACCATTCCTGGCACATGCAGCCTCCAAACAACAGCAGTTCCAGTTTGGCTTTTCCGGGTCCTGAGTCTCTCGGAGTGATGCTGTATTTCGCCAACCACGTGTGACAGTAAACTGTAAAAGCAGTGTTTCGTGTCTTTTTGGCTTGTGGTGAATAACAGGACTTGTCTGGATGCCATGGCCAACACAAAATAGTGGTGAAACAGCTTGCAGTTTTCCTCGCTGTAAGGCAGCCACTTAAAAATCTGAACAGCTGAACGAAGAGGCTGCACATCTCCTCACATCATTTCCGGTTTTTTTTTTAGTCTTGTTAATTTGCTTTCTCTAACTGAGAAAAAGAGTCTGACTGAGTCTTTTTGTCTTGTCTGTTTGCCACAAATGAACTAAATAAATTAAATAAAATTGGCCCTCTGAAACTCATCCTGCTCACCACCCACATCCATGAGAGAAAGATCTGAATGTGAATTAATCCCATGCTGGATTAGCAGAACAACCAGAGATGCCCTTAGGACACACAACACAATAGAGAATATGTCTGGATACCTGTTCAATGCCAGAGATATTTGGAAGCATTTGAGAACAGAAGTGAACATAGCACATGTCACAAGGCTTCACCAAGGAAGATGGACTCCAGGCAATTGGAGTTTGTTCTCCTGGAGAATCCACAGTGCCTCACTTCAAGCCATGCAATGCTTCCTAACCTGCTTTTCTTTTCACTGCAATTTATCAGGAGATTGCTCAAGTTGCTGCAGCTATAGATTTGAATCAAGGGAAGGTAAAACAACAACAAACCCATAAACAAATGCTTTAATCTTGATAGTAAAGAATTTGTCTTGTATCTCTAAAACCATCAACTACCATTATTTATTTTAAACCTCAACTTTCCTATACAATGAATTCAGCTTTCCTCTATAAGGAATTCTATGGTGAAAATCATCCTGTTTGTGTACAAGTGTACAAATGTAACTGCAAATCTAACTCTGCAAATACTTTCATCATGGTTAAGAGGGAAAAGAAGCTCTGCAGATGCAGGAAATACCTGATTCTTACTCTATATTGAAGTGGCAATTTGAGAAACACGATCAATTTCTAAAATAATTTCGCCCTTTCCATATATTCTGCAGTCACCAGTGAAAAATTCCTACTATTTGTGAGGTTTTGAGGCTGTAAATCAAACAAAATAGGAAATATCTCCTCAAGCCCTCAACAAATAGGGTACAGCTGCAATAATGGCATTGTGAAATTAAAGGTTTGGTATATTTATTTTACAAACACCTTAAATCATTAACAGTCATCATTCTAATTGTGGTTTATTGTGCAATAATAAAGTCCTGTTTAAGTTGAGAATTATTCAGTATAATTTAGCACTGTTTACATTTAATTTTAGACTAGCTAAGATCAGTCATGTGACCCCATTCCCAGGTCAAATAACAGATGTTTTACCATATTATTTGATTTAAAGTGAAGCACCATCTGAGCTAAAATAAGGAAGCTGAAAAGGAAAGAGGAAGTAAGTTCAGGCACTCTCCAACGCGGCTGATTGTAATAAATCATCTGAACAAAAAAGGAAAAAAATTCTTCATAAGATACAGGCAGGATGTTTGTCCGGTCTTACAAAATGGTGCTCAGTTATCACATTAGAAGTTTTACCACTGTGAATTTAATTCTTACTTTTAACGGGTTTATACTGGCAAAACCAGTGGATGATTATATCTTTTCCCCAGTGCTTGAAACCAAAGACCAAGTGACACACTTTTGTCATTTGAAACTTATCCCAGGAATCATCAGGGCTCAGCAGCCACACAAGGAGAACAAAGTCCCGTCACAAAGCCAAACTAGAATTTCCTAATGACTTAATTGGGGAAAAAAAAGAATGTTTAGATCCACAGAGATTTCACCTGGAATGGGGAATAAATAAATGAGAAATGCTTAAGGAAAAAAAGACAGAAGAAAAATATGCCAGCTACAATATAGCTCTCATGCCCAAGATTGTAATAATCTTATTGAATCCTTTATCTAAAAAAAAAAAAACAAACAAAAGAGAAGTGCTGTGGGTACACTACTCTTGGGAGATTTCCCTTTTTCTTTTTTTTGGCTTTAAAATTTATTTTGTAATTGAAAACTTCTTCATGTCAAAGAAGCTTCTTTCCACTTACAATGACCAAAACCATAAACCTAAGATCTAGATTTAGATTTCAGGCCCTCTAATTCCACTCTTTCTTTCTCAAGATTAGATAAAGAACTTTGATACAAACCCATCTTGAACACCAGGCTGTCACAATATTGTTCAATTTTCCCAAGACTCCTGGAATACTGTATAAAATTATTAAAAAATAACACAACTTTTCAACACAGCATACAATTCATGACTGAATAAGTCAGTCAATTCTATGCTGAAATTACCTAATAAAACCCAAGCTACCAAGCATATTGTGCCATGAAGCATGTAAATTGTCCTTTTTTGGACACGCTAATGACCATCCTCCTCTATAGTCTAGCAATATTATTTGAATACATTTTATTGCACACGACATATCTCGTATGAGACAGTATGAACAAAAAAAAGCAAAAGATGATACTTCAGAAATTTTCCAGTCGAAAAATAATAAGCGTGTGAACAAAATGTACTGACAGAAACACATTTCTTCAAAGCACAATCTGCAATTTTGGCAATTGTGCCCTTGCAGCAATGGAGGCGAACTATGTTCTGGGCTGTGTCAGTAAAGGTATGGTCAGCAGATCAAGGGGTGTCATGATTTCACTCTGTCACACCTTGAACACTTGTGCCCCATCTGAATTCCCTCATTTCAAGAGAGACACCGACAAACTGAAAAGGAAGAGGCCCATTGGAGAACTTGAGGCATAAAGGCAGGCTGAAGGAACTAGGTTTGCTTAGCAGAAAGAGGAGATCTCATCAGGTTTGCAGTATTTAATAGGTAGTTATGGAGAAGATAGATATACTGTCTTTGCAAGGATAAATGGTGACAAGACAAGACGAGATGGACACAAGTAACTTCAGGAGGAAATCCATGTGGGTATAAGAAAAAAATTTATCATCATGAGAAGAATTTGACTTTGCAATGGATTGCACGGAAAAGCGGTAGAATCTCCTCAATTCAAGCTGCACCCTATAGAACACCTTTGTCTTCTTCCAGTTTTCATCTTAACAAAATTATAAGTGGTTTTAGAGAAAAAAACCCACCAAACTTGGAAGAGGTAATTTTTAAATGTTATTTTACAATTTACTTTGGCTGCCTAGACCTTTGGTGAGAATAGGACTGTTAGTTACCTCTGTATTTAAGTGTTTAAAATGCAATCTTCTTCCTTCATGTGAACTACCACTATACTGTTGAATTCTATTAATTGCATGGAGGTCTAAATTGCAATTGAAAAACAACACCCAAAAGCTCCACTAATAAAATTTCCCAAATGCTTTCCATAAGAAATAGTCATGTGAAATTGATTCAACAAAGAGTTCAAACTCTAAACTGAGCATTTATTTCTTTTCTCTAGCATACTCTCCTAGGCTTTTTAGATGTTTACAAGATATCTGTGGGTTTCTTGTTAATGATAAGTTATTTATGCGCTGGCAAAACTGAGATATTTAAGCAGGCAGGCTCACAAATTGAACTACATGTCATAAAGTCCATTTCTTTATCAGCACCCATTAAAATAACATTTATTTAAATCATATAGTAGTGGCTTAACAAGCTGAAATAGATTGATATCATATCATAGCCAAACTTTTCTGGAAACATTCCAAACACACTGTTTGGACATGCATATAAAGAGTCTCCTTCATACTGTGTGCTGGAAGAATCCATTAATTGCATGATTTCTGCAACACTGGCCTGACCTACAGCTTTCTTAAATCAGTAGAAATCTTTTTATTGACATCTTGGGCTTTGAATTAGCCCTGTATGTATTTCTGTTCACTTTGACCAACACTCCAGTTTCTCCTGAACTTATCAAGCATCTGGGAGTTACTGAAAGAAATTATAATCAATGCAAAGAAGCATTCAATTTCCAACACTTTTCAGCATATCTGATACATAAGAATTATCAAGTCTGAGCAAGACTTTGTCTTCTTATACAAAGCAGCCTTCTAGCACGAGTTTTTATTGTAATATGAACAACTTTAAACTCAAGAACTGTGAGTAGATAGTCACCTAGAGAAGACTTTATTGTTCTAACTGGTATTATATTACTTACTGCTTTAATACTGTTTTCCATATTTCATGATCATTATGACAGTATACTCCTGACTTTGTCTCTAATGTCCATAATTACTTCAATACTGGAGGCTGAGATTTTTTCAAATTTCATTTAAGCAGGCTCTGAACTTGCAGTGATACCAAGCAACATTTTCCCAGTTATTTAATTAGGTTTTCCAGAAACTGCTCTTGGATTGCCAGATTTTCTTTCTACAGGATTCAAATTTGAAAGAGACAAGAGTAGAAATAAAGACTGATCACACATCAAAATATGCCATTTATTTAAATTGATTCAACCCATCCTTCTGCAGTAGTTAATCTAGTATTACTAATATGTAGCATGAAAGATCAAAATTAAAGTTCTGCATTTAACAAGATAGAGAGGGCGATTATACAAAGGCTCATCAGGTCACTAAGCCTTGTCTCAAAGAAACAGTCATACATATATTCATATCCAAAAAGTTTTCATCTTAAAAGTGCATTAGGAGATTTTCCCTCCACTATTTAGATGATTGTTAAAAACATAATTTAGCAACTAAATTTATTCAAGGCTAGCTGATACATTTACTCAACCCAGGACCATCAGGTAATTTAGCTTAGATAATACCACTCTCAACAGCTATGTGTAGAGAGAAACAGATTTGGAATAAGAGGGAAAGAGAAACATCAGCATGCATCTC